>JAVHNL010000353.1:0-25000 GCA_031216105.1 Dalbergia cultrata | reverse complement strand
GCTAGCTTGGGTTTCTATTTAGCACTTACAATCAAAGAGAGAAACGGCGGCATAAAAATAAAAAGCATAGGAAGAAGGAATCAGAAGGAGAAAGCAGTCGGAGGAGTCATGGCGGCACCTGAATCCCCTGTCTGTTATGTTGGTGTCGCCAGGCAATCCGCTGCTTTTCGCCTCATGAAGCAAATGGTACTCCTCATCTCATCTCCATCCATTCATTCTTTTTTCTTTCTTTTTGTTCTGTTGTTTGCGTATTGAATTTGATTGGTTTGACATTTAGGGTTGGGAAGAAGGAGAAGGGCTTGGCAAAGAAAAACAAGGAATCAAAGGCTATGTTCGAGTCCAAAACAAGCAAGATACTATTGGTATATACTTTTCCACACTGTACCTTCATTTCTTACTTATAATTCGTTGCTGCATCAGATTTTCTTGTTCTCGCTTCATTTCGATCTATCAGCTATTATGCTACGCTTACCTTATTTTTTTTATTTATTTATTTAATTATTTCCTTAATTCCATAGGTATTGGCGTAGAGAAGCCAAACAACTGGGCCTTTGACACCACACAATTTGATAATATCCTGAAAAGGTTGAAAGTGGTATGTTTCTGCCTCAACTCATCATTAATCATTTCTCTATTATTATGTGATTCGTTCAATTGTTATTCTTCTGTTCACTGAAAATATTTCTTCCATGTGATTTGTAGCAAGCGCCACAATCCAATGACACAGGTATAATATATAATTGTTCATGCACGTCTATGATTTGCAACTAAATGTTCCTTTTCTCTTGCAATGTCAATGCATCATGATGATTCATGAGTGTTTAATGTACCTTGATAGGCATAGAGAAAAACAAAGCTAAGGTGCAAAACGGGACTAGTGTTCGTGTTGATGATCAGGATTCTGTCTCTAAAGCTACTAGACCACAAGGAAGGTCTGTCTGTGTGCGCGTGCTTTCTATTTAACTTTTCCTCATTTTTTTAGAGATCATAGAACCTTCTATTTATTTAACTATACTTGTTTTTTGCTTTGCTTTAATGTTCAGATACAAGAGAAGAGAGCGAGGGAAGCTTGTCTCTGAATATTCCTCAAAGGATCTTGAAGGAATTCTTGTAAGTTCCAACCTCCAACTGTCGTCCATTGCGCATTTTAAACAATGATATGCTTATTATTATTACTATTATTATTATTATTATTATTAGTTGGTTGGTAGAATTTTCAGCAAACTAACAAAAAAAAGGGGGAAAATATTGGTGATGCTGCTGCGTAGCCACAATGTGATGTAATGATGTTGAGTTTCTTTCCCAGATAAAATGATATCTTCGAGTTGAAAATAAAAGGGAATATTATGTTACTTTTAATTTTAGTATTTGTATTAAGCAATTGTTGTTCTGTCTATACTATGGATGTGAAACTTTTGTGTTATTGCTTATTTACTCTTTAGCATTTGCTTTGATCAAGCTTCCTCAGTGTATATTTCAGTTTTTTCTAATATGAATTTGTCTCTGGTTGCTTCCTCGATGTTGGTGATAGGTTAAAAAGGGTGATGAGTCTGGGGGCACTGATAATTTTGATGGTGAGCTGGACTTGTTAAAGGCATCTGAAATTCAAAATTTTGAAGGTATAATCTAGAATTGTAATGAAGTTTTTGTGCTATTTATATTAATTACGTTAATGACATATGATATTGTGACTTAGTTAATATACATGGCAGGATCAGGATAAAACTTCTTGCCTTCTATTTTCCCCCTTCATAATGCTTTTAATATTGTTGAATATGCATGTTCTGTAGCTGCTCCTATTCAGATTTCACTAATTTTGTCTGGAAGCACTTAACTAATGCCCTCAATATAGTTCTAAGTTAACTTCTAAGAAAAGAAAATGACATCTGAGGGATTTTTTTCCTCAAAAGCAATCTGTGATCCGTTTATGCGAGGAAAAATTGTTCATATTTAACTCTTAATGATCATCAATTGTGTGCAGAGCATTCTCCCAGAAGTGTTGAAAAAATGTCCTGTTTGATTTCTGTTTTCATTTTCTATTCTTGTTTCCTGTTTTCAATTAATTACCTGTTTTTCAGGGATTTTGTGAAGGAAACAGTGAGAACAAGGAAATCCTATTGTTCATTTACCCTTTTTACTATCTTCTTCACAAAATCCTGAAAAACAAAGAATGGACTGAAAGCGCAAAATGAAAACAGGAAACTAAAACCAAACATGCCCTAAAACTTTCAAGTTTGTATTTCTGTTATTACTTGTTTGCATATATATTATTATTCTCTAGTATCTGCAATCAGTTTATATTGCACTGGTGCAGAAAGCATATGTCCGGCTATCCATCCAGAGTGGTGGGGCTATAAGTACGGGTTTGTTTCTGGTGGATTTCTTGGAGCGGAATTAAGGAAGAAAAAATCCATGACATCTGAAGGTGCTAAAAATAGGATGGAGAGAACTGCATTTTATGAAGAAGATCAAGAAAACCTCTACAAATTAGTCCAAGTATGTGAATTCTTTCTCTGCAAACTTGTTTCTTGTTGCATATCATTTTGTCAATGAATATAGTAGTATCTTCTCATTTGATGTTCAATTATAGGAAGGATTGTTGCTGGTGAGGCGTGACTGATATCTTAAGTTTTTGCACTATGTTGTGATGTTTATTTCACAGCTAAACGTGAAGGATGCAGTGATTATAATTAGTGTGCTTAATTGTTTTGGCAGGATAAGTCCACCACTGGAAAACAAGGACTAGGCATGAAGGACAGGCCCAAGAAAGTAGCTGGCTGCTATTTTCAGGGTAAAAAGACATCATTTAGTGCTGATGAAGAATCTGCTGACACTGATTCTATGGAAAAACAAACACATGTGGGCTTAAATAAAGTAGAAAAGATTGTTGAATCCAAAGTGAAGCTGAAAAAGCTGTGTAAGCAGCTTTTGCGCACGGTGTGGCCTATTTCTTTTATCTCAATCCTTTCTTTTATTCTTCTCAGTATTGAATTCATGGCTGATTGCTTGCTTAATACAGGTGCCTGGAGAATCATTGAAACTGAAACAGCTCAAAGTCCTTATTGATGAACATTCATCTTCTGTTTTGTCTGACTTCTCTTCAAAAAGAGAGGCTGTTGCTTACCTGAAGCAAAAGGTATGGATGCTTTAGCCACACATCATTGAACTGTTCATTTTGAATGAATAAAATGGAATCGCTCCACTTTCTTCCCGTTGCAATTTAAATTTAAATTGTTGCATCCATTTCTTCAGAGTACAAATTACTAATTGTACCCTGGCTTCTCTTGCATTACATGATACAAAGTTGGAGGAAGGACTTTTTTGGGATTGTGGATAACTGTTCTGAAATATAAATCTTTTCATGATGGAAATATTTGATGCTCGAAGTATTGTCGTATTTGAGAAATGACGGACTTCCTGTATATCTGGGATATGGGATCTACTTTTCATAGAGCCCGTGCATTTATTTGTAATTTTGCTTGGCACTCCATGCTTAAGTTAACATGCATGCGATCGTCCTTTCATGTATCATCTACCTACTTGTGACATGATTTGGTCCTTGATTGCAGCTGACAGGGAGTCGGAAGTTTTGTATTGAAGGGAAAAGAGTGCGATTGGCACCTATGAGAAACTGAATATTCAGTTTCTGAATTTTGATTGATGCCTCTTTTGATGTATTTTGTGGGGGACGGGGTGGGATTTAGGATACCTGTGCGAATCTGTAGATTGCAGCCTGGATTTAGTATAGGTCCAATTCATTACTTATCTTTGTCAACGAATGTTGTAGCCAATCAATTAAATAGTATTTTATGAAATTTATTTCACTTTTTTTTTTTTTGGTTGTGCACCTGATCTGGATATTGTTATGACCTCTTTATTATGTCAACAGGGTCCCTTTTTCTTGGTACTTTAAAGTTTCTTCTCTTACCTAGAAGCATGATACGTATCCATTTTGAGGATCGGAAGATATAAATCACAATGCTTATCTTTGTCTTTGATTTCTCCTCTTCCCCTGTCCCACCGACCAAACATTCCCTTGGATTATTCTAGTAAACTGAGTGATATAATTTTTTTTTAAAAAAAGATAATACTGTTTCCATTTTCTGATAAGTGTACATTTTCACTTGTTAATATATATTAAGAAAATGATGGAATGAGCTTAGAAGTTTGGAAATTCGGTGTAGTTACAAAACTATCTTTAATATTCTCTATCTTACTTAATCTTTCTATTTATTCTCTCTTCTATATATACTACTTTATACTTATCAAAAAACAAAAACTACTTTATAACGGTATAAAAGGTAAATTGTAATTAATATTATATAGATTTTTAAAAGGTAATTGCATAAAAATAAAATTTTGGAAATGGGTATTTATTAGAGATTAGAGGACGTATAAGAGAATTTAGAGAGGAAATAAATCAGGAGTTAAAACTGTGGAAACAAGCTCAGGGAGGACGACTTTGGTTTTGAGTTGAAGAGATAATAATATGGAGTGTAAATTTAAGAAGTGCAAGGATTTTAACTCTAGGTAAGAAGTGGATATTATACTATACTATAGATGATGTGGTTTAAATATCTTAGGGTCATAAAAAATTGTAGGGAAGTAAAATGGAGTGTTGCGAGCTTTTTTTTTTTTTGTAACAAACTTATTTAAGAAAAAACAAATGTAATGTCAGAGATGAAAATGTTGCATTTGAAGAGTAAACATGTTAAATAATAAAAAGTTATAAATAAGTACGTTTGAGATCAGGCTGTATATCTATTGTGAAAAAAGCTAATGTAAAGTGTATAAAAAAAAGCGACTAAATGACATGTTTGGCTTATGTAATTGACTCCAACGAAAAGAGCGTGTTACTGTAGCTGCGTAAGTCCAAGATGTAACTTGCAGTTGAGGCGTTGGTATAGTGGTGGATCTGTCCACATCTTACTTTCTGCACCCGGATTCGAATCTAGGTATAACCTAGTTTGTGGTATATGAACCCTTCCTCCTCCCATGTGAAGGTGTATGGCAAAAAACGTGTAACTTCACAAGGGGTAAAAGGACACAAAAAAAAAAAAGAAGAAAGATTGGCTGAATTTAGCAATAAAAGTCAAGAATTTGGATGCCGTTATTGCACTTATTATCTCCATTCCTGATTAATAGTCGTGGTGACTAATCATACCATTTTAGTAGATCAAAAAGCAAATATATGTGGCCAATATGGATAGGTTATCGTATTATAGTTGTATAATAACTTGGATTTTGAGATTGAATTGGAGCTTTTTTTTTTAATTTCTTATTTTACCATACAAGAAATTGTATTTAATATAATACGCTGATTTTTAGAAATTTAAAATTGTAACACTTTTACTGGATATTGGTTATACAAACTTCTTTGCCTTTGTTTAGATTTATTTGTTTATTTTTTACTTTTTCTTCGTACGAGGAAATAACTTAATTAAATCCTTAAAGGATTTTCTGAAATGCAAGTGGGTGCTTTTTGAACTTTCTAGGGCTAACACACTTTAAGATTTGTGGTTGAGATTGTATGGAATATATGTACAATTAATAATGCAATGGATTGCATTAACCTTCATACTTTTTTCTTTTTTGGCCATATATAAAGAGATATAATATTATAGGGGTATATCATATAAGAGGCAATTTATTATCAGGGTGAAAGAAGTAAATCTATACCATATAACTATATATAGAAAATCAAGACTGAATGCTAATAATTAATATTCACATGCTTATTTAAAAAAGTTACATAATTTTATGTTAGTCTCAACAATTTATGTAAGATCTAATGATCAAGATTTACCCTTCTAATTCCCAGAATAAAGCAAATCTAATGATCAAGATTTTCCTTTCTGATTCTCAAAATAAACCACTCATCTTATGAGTCACTTTTATTAATAAATATGATTGACTCTTGTATTTTTTTTTTATGTACTTCAAAAATTACATTGATCGCAATAAGGTTTGAACGTAGGACCTCAAATATATTACCCCAATCCCTTACCACTAGACAAATCCTAGTGATTTACTTGACTCTTATATCTATTACATAGTTTTAAAACTTGGACCGAACCGGCGGGTGAATAGGCAAACTGGCCAACTAGTCAGTCTGAGCAGCATAATGGATCGAACATGCACAGGAAACGTTAGAAACTGGTCTGACTTTGCGGTTTTATGCAAAAATTGGCTACCCAGTGAACTACTGGTTCACATACTTTAGCCATCTCAGAAGAAAAAGATTAAAAAATGGATTATGTTGCTGCCGCCATTGTAATATCTGGTATACACATGTTAGTAGACAAGTTCCATACGGTCTTATGGTCCCCGGGGCCCACTCGTGTTGCCAGGAGAGCCCTTAGATGTGTGTTGGGCTAAGAATGCAGTTTGGGTGCTATTACTGCAAAATTTTACAGAACAATGTCGCTGCAGTGAATTATGTTCGCTGCAACAAGCAAGCAGGCTAGAAGACACGCTTGTAATACCTTAGTTCTAAATTAAAAAAGGTAGAAAATTTTTTCGAACTAGGAAGGATGTCAGTTACCAATATCCATCATTTCGGGTCTTGAATTTCACTAAGTCTGGACTCTATACGTCTTTGGAAGATCGTATGATAGAGCCATATTGTTGGGACTAAAAGTCCCAGTAATTATCTCCTAGAGAAAAATAAGTTAAAGAGTGATTTTTAATAAGTGTTTTGACACCTTTAAACACCCGATTTTTAACCCACAAGTTTACAAAACCATGAGAATTACCGAGTTTGAACTAAAATCCAAAATTTGGATTCTGATTTGTTGGGATTTTAATTTTTTTGATATTTTATTTGAATTCAAATGGGGGGTATTTCCTTTTTTACATTTATGTTCTAAAGTTAATGAAGAATAAAATAAATAAGGATATTATAAGTGAGTATTGAGACAATCGAATCTAGTACATTCCCATACTTGATCCGTAGCTCAAAACTGGGAGAAAAATCATTCTGGAGAGCACTGCTACGCTCATTAGAAACATTAAGGCGGTGCAAGTCAGGAAAATTATGTGCTTTGGCAAGCACTGCAATGCTAAATGAGCACTGCAGCGCTCAAAATTTTAATAAGACCCCTGTTTTCGGGTTCGAGACCATTCCACACAAAATCCCACCCCCTTTTTTTGCAGAGAACGCGACTCTTCCCCCTTCACACCTCATTTCTTCACTTTTTCACCATTCAAACTCCATTTTCCTTTCTTCTAAGGATCTAAGGTATTTTAATCTTATGAATTTGCTTCCTTTCTTCCAATTTCTTATGTTCTAAAGGGTTGAATCTAGTGATTCTCTATGGTTTCTATGCTCTGGGAAACTTTTACCATGAATAAGATAAAGTTAGGGCATTTAGAGGTTAATCTAGAGTTCTGTTATTTCCATGTCATATAGTGGTGTCATTTCTACTTCTCTAGAGTTCTGTTGGTGTTGGTCCCTCACTGTTTACCTCTCCAGGTAAGTGAGTTAGCATATGTGATTTCTATGTTGTACATTAGAACTATTTTCATAAATATATTATTTACTTCTTAACTTTAAAGATTCCTATATAAAGAAATTTGAGATTTATTAGTGGTTATTGGATTTTGATCAGTTGATTCAAAAGTATGAAACTGGTTGTTGATAAAACCCATGGGACCATGTTTGTTATACTAATATGTAATTGTTAAATACTTTTATGATTGTCTCAATGAATTCTGGAACTGGTTCATATATATGATATGGTTTTATGACTAGATACGAGGTTTAGATAAAGAGATTGGAAACATGGTTTTAATCCCTATAATTTCATAATATGATATTGAGTTTTCCAATTTATGAAAAGCTTGATAGTTGAATTATGTTTCAGCTGATTAATCAAAAGGGTTTAGAGCATGAATCTTTATAAGATTTAGAACAGTTGGTGGCTACATATTCTGTAGGCTTTAGAAATCACAATGTCTGCAAAGGGTAATCCATTGAGCATGATTTCACAGCCACAATTATGCTAAGGTCAGACTGTTATAATCAGATAGATTCAGAGCTCATAGAGAATTAAAAATGTTTTAAGGGATTTTAGATTTAAATGGATTTATTTAGCTAGTTTAGACAGTTGTTATAAAGAAACAGTTAGTGAATTAATGGCTGATATTAATCATTAACTTTGGTACCAAATTGCCTAAGGGCAATATAAAAAAGTAGAATAGAGAGTAGAACTTATTTAGGTGTCTAAATTTGATTTTTTAAGAACTACAGAGCAGAGAAACAATTTTATCATGGTTGATAAATATAATCATAGATCAGAGTTTATTGTTTCTCTAAGAACTACCAGACTATGAGTTTATATGATTTCAGGTATAAAGTAAATTGAGAAAATTATTATTTTTAGTTGTAACATAATGATACAGACACACACACACACACACACTTGATTATGAAGGCTTTGAGTATTATTGATGTTATTACGATTTTATGTATCGTTTCTTTTGTGTCCCATGAAATGGGATTTTAGGTGAGAGCCCACTCACTGAGTTTTTGAATAAAAACTCACCCATCTGCGTCTCTCCCTATTACAAATACTATAGCTGTTGTAGATTCTTCTCCACCATTTTTCCAATAGCAGTAGAGTTCGGTTGGTAAGCTTCATGTAAGTGAAACATTCTTATTTTGTTTAGAGTGCTCTAATACACTACAGACAGAATTCCAAACCTTAGATCATATTTTGTATATTGCATACAATAATAGTATATTCAGGTTCTATGTTTAATGAATTAATTGTTTTAGTTTCAAGGACATCTTTGAAACATAGCAGTTTATATTTATATGCTGTATTATGACTTCAAACCTTAGAGACAAATCATAAAACTTCAGATTGAGTTATTTTGATCATTTTGATTATTTTGAATATGAGGAGTAAGTGATTTGTGTGTAGAAAAAGATGTTTTGTTTTAAATAATTTTTCCATTAACTTTGAATATAGAGAAATCCAGGTCACGAGGCTTACGTGGGAATAAGATTTTCAACTTATTGGTCACGTATCCAAATCGGATCGTGACAGCTCTACAGTGAGATTTACTCATTGTAGCAAGCACCTCATGTCAGCATAGTATCAGAAAATGATGTCATTTCACTTATAAGCCTTACCCCTTTTTAAACCCCTCCCTTTCAGGTTCTTTGGCAAAAACCAAAACCCTTGCTCCCCCACCACCATAACCTCTCATTTCTCGCAATCCCACTCCAACCTAGCTTCCCTAAAGCTTTAAGATAAGTATATGTTCTTAGATTGTTTCTCTATTCTTTTACATTCTTGGTTTGGGCATTGTTAATTCTTCTACTGTTATTAAGTGGAGGTACTCCCCCAACATTGTTATGGTTGTCTTAGAGTAATCTAGGAGTACCCATAGATTTCTCATGAGTTTTATTGCTTTAATGGCAGACATTGGTGCCATTTTTACTGCCTAGAGTTCCTATGGTGTTGGTGCTTCATGTTCTACCCCTTCAGTGATTGGGTTTGATCTCATAGCCTTATTTTGATTATTCTATAATTAATTCCTAGCATTTTGAAATAAATAGAGAATTCGTATTTGAGTTTTGACACGAACCAAAGATTTATATGTAATTTCGCAAGGATTAGAGAATATGTTTGAAAGCTTAGCATGAAAATCTATGTTTATCAAGTGCATTGGACCATATTTGAAATATAACTACTATTATATGATTTATTTATGATTTTTAGACTTGGTTTAAATTTATGAGAATTTGTCATGGTTATTGAAATGAGAAGTAAAGCTTTAAGTTATTTCTAAGAATATGAAGTAGATTGAATTTAGAATTTTAGAACTTCTTTTTTTATTTCAACATGATTTTAGGTATGAATTACTGAGATGAACAGAATTGTAAGTTAACGGCAGTTATTCCGTTATCCTTGGTATACCAAGGCCCGCAGGGACAATTTATCCTTATCTAGATCAATCTGCCAGGGACTATTAAGATCTCAGTTATGGGCTCATATTCGCCAGGGACTGAGTACCACTTTATAGTTATGGATAGTTCGTTCTCTTTTGTAATTCTTGAGGGGATAAATATGATATTTATTATGTAAAGTAAATAGAAATGTTTTATGAATGTTGCATTACTATTATTTATGTATAATTATTTATTGTCCCATGTACAGTTATGAGTAAGAATCCACTCACTAAGTTTTGTAACAAAACTCACCCCTCTTTTCTTCTTTTTCCTCACAGACATAGGTATAGCTTTAGATCCCCCACCCCTCCTCCTCAGCAGTAATAGCTTTTACTTTTGGTGAGCTTCACGTTACCATGAAATGTTTTGATATTTTGTAGAGTGCTCCAGTGATATGACAGGCAGGGTCTCGGACCTCATAATTTCATATTTTGCATTTTGGATAATTTATGATTCGTTTTTGTATTTGAAAGGGTATAGCATACACGAATCTTTTGTAAGTGAGCAACTAGGTTTGAATCATATCACAGCTACAATTTTAGATTTTATTTATGAGAAAAGAGCTATTCACTCAGGTTTGTTATGAGTTTAATATAAGATTTGATTTATGATTTAAAATAGATTTTATGAATAAAATATGCATATAGTATGACACAACAATCACAAGGTTTACGTGGGGACGAGGATCCTCACGTGCTGGTCACGATCCAGGTCGGGTCGTGACAACCATACCATGCTGATGGGCCATTGCTATACTGCGTTGTTGTTGTGCTCCGCCTCCGCTGGACCGTGTTGCTTTGAGGAAAGGCTTGAATAAGAGAGTAGCTTAAGATAAAAAGAGATGAAGAACAAGAAAGAGAAAGAGAGTGGTGTGCAAAGGAACAAGAAAACTAAAAAAAAAGGGATTTGTTATGTGCGGCATTGGAAGTGCGGGTGAGTGAGAAAGAGAGAGAGAATGAGAGATCAATCGCTTAAGATATTAGGGTATTTGTGGGTCATGAATTTTCTTTTATTGTGCTTCGTATTGTAATTGGGACACAATGGGCCAAACAAAAGAATACTATGAGCCACAACACTTAACAATAAGCCATGATAATAATATCAAGACCAAAAAAAGAAAAAGCCACAATAATAATCAAATAAATATATAACGGTAAGCTATTATGACAAAAAAAAATCAGTAAATTATAAATATCCTAATCTAAATTCTTTTGGATTGCTTTTACAATATTACTACTTCTTTTTTGTTTTCTTTTCTTTAGTTAGGATTGCTTTTTCTTTATTGTTTTTTCTTTTGGTAATTATAGATAATTTATTTTTTGTTGGATCTTGACTTTCTTTTCAATGGGATTTTTCGTAAACAAATTTTTATTTTAGATTTATATATATTTATATAAGTATATGAATTTTTAAAATGTTAAATTATTAATTAATTAATTATATTGTTTTATTATATTTATTTAAATATTAATATATATTTTTATATTTATTTAATCATATCCGGTACAACTGATAACTCACCGATTGAACCATTAACCCGATGCCCTGATTGAGTTGATCACCAACTTGAGTCTTAAAAATATGATCTATTACTTAAAAGTCAAGGAAATAAAAAGATTTGACAAATAATAACACATATATCAAAATTAAATTCTTAAATATATGCAGTTAATTTTAAAAAATAATAACTGCAATAATAATAGTATTTTTTTAAATATATATTAACATTTGAGTTTAACTTTTTCTAACTATTATTTTGAACACAATATATGTTAATAAATACAAGGTATACTAATGCAAGCCTAACTCATTGAGGCTAAATGACTTCAATGTAGGTATTCGATTATGTTTTTAGGAGAGTAACCTGGCATTCATTGATCGTTATTGATGCACAGTAAAAGATCACATTTATTGTATTCATGATATTTAACATGTATATTGATACAGAAATTTGACAATTAAAAAAATTAATTTAAATATACTAAAAATGTAAAAAATATTTTATAATGTCATCTAATCAAATTCTCCTATATTTATGACTTTTGAAGTAGTAGAGTAAAAGTCAACCATGTTTTACTAATGTAGCAAAATGTAATTAGATGATTGTGTAAAATTTTTTGTACTATAATACATCAAAATTAAACTCTTTTAAAAAAAAAAGTGTATAATATAAATATCAAATATAAGTACATGCCCAACAATATTGAGATCATAGATGAATTGTAAATATTTCAAATGATTTTTTGAGATATTTTATAGTTTATAAATATCTAGATATTTCAATTGTTAGATAATAATAATAAAAAAATCTATAATTTTAATCGCATGACACTTATCTGTAAATGTCTCCCTCATCTATTTTTAAAGCCAGCTGTTATATAAAAAAGTGAGTCCTCATTAAGTAAAAGAAAATTTTCACATTTACTTTTTATATTAATCTTTTTCTCTTGAATGGTTGTTAAATAAAATTCTTTTCCTCTTGAATGGTTGCGAAGTAAAATTCTTTTTCTCTTGAATGGTTGCTAAATAAAGTTCTTTATATTAAATGAACTTAAATTTTTGTTTAAATTAGAGTTAATATATATATATATATATATATATATATATATATATATATATATATATATATATATATATATATATTACAAAAAGAAAGTTTTTCACATTACTAAAAAAAAATCTTTTATTTTTCGTGAAGCACAGAAGCTAATAAATTAATTCATTTTGATTATATATACCAAGCATTAGATCTTTCAATGCTCTACTCAAAATAAATCAAAACAAAACTTTGAACCAGACCCAAAATTGAAAGAAATTAAACAAGCAATATCATATATTTTCATATTTATCAGCTAGAGCCTTTAAGTGAAAGTATAACACATCTACAAAGTCCAATGTATATACACCATAATTCTCCAATTACTCTGGGTTGGCAATAGTCTATTACTAGCTACAAGGAGCTTCAACAAGAGTGAGATCTCAGATCTGAGCCTAAGGCCCAAATTTTGTGGGTATAAACATAAGAGAGAGTGAGCAGTTTTTTATTTACTTATATTTTATAGTGTAAAAAGCGATATACATAGAAAAGATATAGTTGGAAGGGAAAACTTATAGTAAGGACCACAAATAAAAATTAGAGTAAACATATATATATAGTGATCTGAAAGGTTAAATGTTAAAAATTGATGTTCTTCAACGATTAATATGGTAAAAATTTATGCCTTATAAAAATTAACATGTATATGATTTTCTTAATCACATTGATGACTCATGATGGACAATACTGTAAGAATGAAAAATTGATCCAACAACTTTAGGATAAAAGATTGATCTGAAGTGAATTAATTATAGGTCATATGTATATATGATTTTCTAGTTATATGGACTAATGTATTTAATATAAAATCTTTTTAGGATTAATGTGTATATGATTTTATAAATTAAAGTTATCATTTGTTATCAATTAACATTAGTAAACATAATTTTTGCCACTAAGTTTTTTTCATTTATTAATTAAAATTATTTAGTCACTTTCTTTAATTAAATTTGAGTATATCCATTATATTTATTTTTTGAGGTATAAGTATAAATTATCATTTTTAATATCTATATTCATTATAGTTATTTTGGATTCTAAGAGTAATTTTGTAATATATTTACCAAACATTACTAATATGGCTTCTCCTTATTTAATTTAGAGCAACTTCTATATTATTTTACCAAAATAATACTTTTATGATAATCATTTAAGCATAGCTTTTAGAAAACCCACAGAGCTCAATGGATCTAAATAAGCCATAACAATACCAAATCAAGCTTAAATGAGATACAATGGATGATTCTATCCCATAATTGTTTTCCATATATTTTCTATTATAGGATTTCAATTTGAATATTATTCTCTTTGGGTATAAATCTAATTATTGTGCCTAATTTTTTTCCATATATTTTCTATTATAGGATCTCAATTTAAATTTATTATTCTCTTTCAATCTTTGGGTATAACTCTAATTTTATTTATTTTGTTGTGTGGTGCTTAGGGGTGGGAATAGACTAGATTTTGCTCTTAATAGACTAGGCTTGTGTCATAAATATTAGGCCTAAACTTGGCCTGTAACCTATTATATAAGTAATTTTTTAAGCCTAAATCTAGTTTATTCATAATCCTGATCTGTCCTACAACCTGATAGAAAGCTTACAATTCTAAAAAATTTAAAACATCCACGGGCCAATATATAAACAGGCTGAACAGGCCTAAGCCTATAAGTAGGCTCAAATCTATGTACCTGAAAAAAGAAAAACCCAAACCTGCAAATCTTGCTCAAATAAAAAATATGCTTTTTCTTGTAAATCTATCTCCAAGTATGTTCATAGTTCTGTCGTCTATGGTACTAATGTTTTCGAGTAATAGAGCCAAAAAAAAAAAGACCTAAATAATTATAATAAAACACCAATCAGTACATTACTGGAATCCAAACTCCAACAACAAAATAAAAATAGAAAAAAAAATGAAAATTTGATCCATTTATGTCTCTGAATAAGTGAAAGTCTTCTTGAAGAAGAGGTTACGGAATAAGGACTTTAGATATATTTAATTATGAGATTCTAAAAATGTTAAATTTAAGAAGGCAAGTATACAATATTAATAACACCGTTCAATAAAGGTATAGAAATTGGTAGTGGGTTAGTGGCAAAAGGGCTTGTTTCTTAGTTAGTGTTGGAGTGTCTTGGCCCCAGCCTTATGTTATAATTTTTATAAAATTGAAACATATTTATATGCTTAAGTTAAACAGGCTTAAGCCGACCTAACAAGCTCAACAGGCTTAGCACGTTTAACAGGTTAGATCAGATCAAATGCAGGCTATGTCACATGTCCTTGACAGACAGTTTAACATGTTTTCACCTCCAATGGTGCTTCTTCTTATTTATATATATATATATGGCAATTCAAATTAATCTTTCACTCTTATTTTACTAACATTTTTATTTTAGAGAAGTCAATTTTAGGTTAGATTTTACTCCTTTAACGATAATTAATCATTTATTTTCTTATTTTATCTACTTCCTCACTGCAGAGGGACCAAATCCGACCCCACAAACTCATTCAACTAAGCGACAATACCAGCTTAATTAATCTCGAGGTAGAGCAGGTCGAAGGAAATAATTAGAGATACCATTTTTCATTTGTATGAAATCAAACCTCAACTTGTGAGGAAATTAAAATGACATGGAACAGTTGACAAGAGACGGCGTCGTGTCCCCACTTCCCCGCACCAAGTAATTGGAAACCAGACGATGGAACCTACCCAGGTTTTTGAGCAGCAGTTACTTATAGCAATACACAGCATGTATGCAATTCCCGCCCAATATAACATTACAATTTAAATAAGCATGTATTTCAGCTCTATAATAAAGAAATACAATATTAATTGAGTATGAATTTACACGTAATAAAGATAAAATATCAATGTTACACACTGACACTTGTGCAAGTTAAATTTTCATTTATTTAAATTACGATTCATATTTTTTGATGAAAAATTACGATTTATATATGTCAATTAATATGTCTAAATAAAACAGTATTTAATGTTCATTGGTTTGGAATTCAAGGTACTGCCACACGGACCATGTTGGTCCTAAAAGTCCACATCGACATCGCAATTCTGCCCTGCGTTTCACGAAACAAAACAATGTCCTAGTTTTACAATGAATTTCTTATATTTGAGTTAATTATAAATTTTCTATTTATTAATTGTTGGATCAAATTATTAAAAAAATTAATAATAAAATAATAATTAATAATAAAAAATTTATGATAGATCCAAATATACAAAGTTCACCTTATAATTTACTTAATTTTATATAATTTACTTAATTTTATATGCTTGTTTTTCCTTTGCATTATTTTGCCAAGTACAATCAGTAGCCACAACCCACAAGTGCGGGCCATACGTGATACATTCCCCCTTCAATTTAACTCTGAATTGGGGATGCATATGACATATATCGATGACCCTGCCAAGTTGCAACAGATATTTACTTTCTGACTTGGTCATACATGTGGATCTAGTGCTGACTTCACCCAAAAGTTAGAAAGCGGAATTTAGCAGGCACTTTGGCAGTATTGAACGACTTTGCTTAAAAAGTAATTATATAAATCAATAATTTATATCGTGATTAATAAATGAAACATCTTTATGTTGGTTCAGCTTTTAAAATTTAAAAATGATGACTTAGACAAAAATGATAAGAAATACACTTTGAATAAAATCAGAGTTTGAAGTTTTTCAAAAATTAAATCAACACGTTACTAATTAAATTTTCAAGTTTGAGAAGTAACTTCGGGTTAAGGAGGGCTAGGCTATTAAGAACAAGTGATTAACTTTGGTTAACCTAGGTGCTAGCTGGGAATGGCAGTATGGTGGTGGTGGTATGGAACTCAAAAGAAATTGTGGTCTCAACACTCAAAAAGGGTCAGAGCTAGTTATAATGATAACCCCAATAAAATCCCATGCAAGAGAATTGTACATATAGCTTGGGGGGTATGTAACTAAATTATAAGCACGCTGCAGCTGACTGCATCCGGAACCATAAGCATGTATATGTCCTTTTCTGAACTCCCCGCTCCCATCCCAATCCCAATAAAGAACAAATCAGCCGATTTAGAAAGCCCTCAAACTAGAATGCATTCAGACCAAAAGTAAGTGAACTGGCAAAAAATCTTTTTTTTTTTTTTCTATAATAAAAAGATTAGGCGAGTTCGGTGCCTGATCATCCCATTATTATAAAGTCAGGATATAGTCATTGAGCTCAATGAATATTTACAGAAAACTTTATGAAATTATCTATCAACAAAATTTTTACATCAATAATAGGAATCGAATACGCATTCTTGGTGAAATTGTTATTAAAGTTTTATGCATGACGTGGCATGATAATAACAAGACTTTCCTTTCTAGTTCAACTCTTTTTATTTTATTTTATTTTTTGTCGTGAAAGGAAATCCCCGACGAAACCAATTGAGGCCCGAAGCTTGATAAATCAACCTACATTCATACTAATAAACTCCAAATTATTGGTCCCTTCCCTTACGTATCAGAAGCTTCAACCGAATGTGTATGGTATTAACTTAACCGCAAGATTGATTCAATTTTCGTATTCTCTGCCATGCAGTCGCCTATAATAATCCCCTAACAAAGGAAAAGATGGGCAAGTAATACTCAAAAGGATTCAGCACCGAATTGCTGAAAAGAATAACACGCTTCCCCACTCCCACTTGCTCCCATTTTGACTTTATAGATAGTCAACTGAATTGAAATGAATGCCATTGCCGGTTTGAAGTTTGAACTTTTGATTCAAATAACTAATATTAAAAGCACCATGCACCGATTGCCATTTCATGTGTGTATATATATTGGCTAACACTCGTTGACATTTCTCAACCAATAACCCTATTCCTTGAAAAAATCCGTGACCTGATTCCACTGTAATATTTTTAACTCTTGTGGCCCACACACATCTTCTCATAGTTAATTCGTTCTCCTAATTTGTTGATGGATGAGCTTGCCTACTTTATGGATTGGGATTTGGAAGCCATTGTGAGAGGGTGCTCCATTGAAGCCCCGGCAGCTGCCTCAATCATGGAATATCCACACCTTAATTTTTCTCACCATTTCCTTTCCGACGAAGTACAAGATGACCTACTTTTCAATTTTCCAGAATTCTCAGAAACCACAAGGGTCCTTGATGAATTGGAAGAGCTTTACAAGCCTTTCTACCCAGTTTTGCGCACTACTCCAAGCCCCCTACCAATAATCCCCAAAGAACCTGAAGAAGAAGTCAAAGTACTCAAACCATCACAGAAAGTAGCTGCACAAGGCTTGCAAGTTCCCACAGTATCTAAGTCGTCTAAAAGAAGGTAGCTCGTTAACCGTAAATCCAATCAAACACAGAATCTTGTTTTAATTGTGAACTTAAGTTATGCCTTAGGTTTCACAAAACAGTTTTCAATTTTCATTATTTTTTTAATATTTCCTTTATAAAATCCAGGAATTAGAGAATGAAAATTGAAAAGGGTGTATATATATGTATAAGTACTGGAAACTAAAGGATATATATTCATGTTGTTTTTCACTTTCAGCAAGAAGAACCTGAACAAGAGGGTTGTAAAGCAGGTGACAGCAGCAGATATTGGTGTTTGTGATGCATGGGCATGGCGAAAATATGGACAGAAACCAATCAAGGGTTCACCATATCCTCGCAGCTACTATAGGTGTAGCAGTTCCAAAGGATGCTTGGCCAGGAAACAGGTCGAAAGGAACCATTTGGATGCTGGAGTTTTCTTGGTCACCTACACCGCAGAACACAATCATCCACACCCTACTCGCAGGAACTCACTAGCAGGCAGTACCCGCAAGAACAATTCCATAGTTGCACTTTCACCTCCAAGTACTACTCCTGACCAAAAGACTACTACTACTACTACTTGTTCTTCAAATTCCTCCTCCTCATCTGTGAGTGATCTCTCTCCAAGGACACCTTTGGTGGTGCAGTCCACGGAAGATGAACAAAGTAATAGAAAGGGCTCGAAGGAAGAGGAAGATAATTTTGTTGAATTGTTGGATGATGCTGAATTTTTTGATGGTTGGTTTCCAACCACAGATCAGCTTGATGAAATGATGGGACTTGATTACCAACAACTTGAAATAGATGACAGCGATTTCATGGATGGTTTTGCTGCCACTTAGTTCTTCTTCTTCATCAATGACTACTATACTCTAATTAACGTGGAAGTTTGAAACTGATCATACAATTTCTCTTGTAAGGGCAGTGTAGATCGACCCTCATCGGCTCCCTTGTTCCTCTCTAATCCCAGTTTAATTCGCACTCCTCTTCTCAGAATTTTCGTCTTTCGTTTTGTCTGTAGTAATTAGTGGATCTTTTGTTTCTTGTCAATCCCAAAACAAGGAATGAATATGCAATGCCTAGCGCAGTTTCTTTACTTCAATATAATTGACTTCCTTTCGAGAGATCGCTTTTCCGGCGATCTTATAATGCAGTTGTTGTTAAATTACAATCAAATAACAATCCATTTTGTATTGACATATTGAACTACAGTTAAGTTCTTTTGGTTAATACAAGGTAGTGGAGTCAAATGATTAGCAGCTTACGACCTGCGCTTTCGTGTTCGTAGCCAGTGCTAATTATATTTTGGGGAGTTTCTCTAAGCACCTCTCACTTCAGAAAATCAGTCTTTCCTACATAACTTCTATTAAGAAAGATATGTCTTTTATTACGACCAAACGAATTGGTAGTTTGAATCAATGACTTTAATTTTAATTAATTTTCACATATTGTCTGTCTGGACAGATTTTATATTATTAACTAATTATATGTATATTTTTTAAAATAATTATTGTAAAGGCCAAATAATTTTGATGGTATAATAATATATGATCAAATGATTTTATAAAAAATTTTAAACCGATAACATAATAAAATTAAATTATTTTTTCAAATTACTAAAATCACTTATCACTGTAATCCAATTTCAATGGCTTTGAATTAATCAAACGAAAACTTGCATACCGAAATATGCGCATCATTTTAGTTACACGTATATCCCGAACATTATAGTAAACCATTTATTATCTGAATTAGCTATTCATAATAAAAGCAATCAGTCACTTGTAATTTGACTTAACCATTTACGCAAGTGATTAATCTAAATTTAATTGACTTTTGTTACCAGGTAGAGACGATAAATAATGAGCTGAAAGAAGCATTGAAATTTGAAAATTAGAACATTATTTTATATCGAAAGAAACTAATAAGTGTCATTAAACTTTGCACAGTGATATTAGAACAATAAATTTTTGCACAAGTATTAATTCTTTTTTATTATCTTGTAATCTTTCTATTTTCACCAAAAATATATTTATATTCACTATCATATAAACTATATAATGTGTAACGATTCAAGCTATGTAGTAATTAATGTGTCCCGTCCATAGTCATCTCTTTCTTAATAATAAAATGTTGTCTTTTTTTTTTTCTTTGGGTGAAGAAACAAAATGTTGTCTAAGGAAATGGCTTTTACAAATTCAACAGATAATGTGTACATAGTTGAAATGAGAATAATGATATTGTCCTTTGTCGATAAAATTTGGTGCAAATTTAGGTGAGCCACTTTACGTGATGGCATATGATTTCATAGGGATTGGAATGACAACATAAGAAAGCTCAAACCCACTCAAATCAACAATTAATATGTATAAATATTATATTAATCGTATTAAAAACAACGTGTGCCAAGTGGAGTTTGTTTAAAATTTTTTACATGCAAATGGGCATTGATCCACCGACTGTCCAACTCAGCTGCCGGCTTGTCCCAACTGTAAGGAAAATGACTTTTTGACTTATAAAAAGGACTGAGTCTCCACCACAGAATACACACACAACGTGACACAGTACACCTTGTTCTAATTAAAGAAGAGAAAGCTATAAACAAGCAACTTGATGAAATATAACTCCTTGAGGATTCATAAAACTAGCTCCCAAACTCCGTCTTTCGAAAATATGTGGGAGATCTCCCTTTGGCTATGTTTGAACTGACGCATAGTCAGATGGGGAGGAGTGATGTAATTATTCTATTTTTATTATTTTAATATTCTAGTAACGAAATGAAATAATATCTTATCCTATTATTTGGATATTCCAATTAAATTGAATGGAATTGTGACAATTATATTTTTTATTCCTATAATACTTTTATATTAAATATATTAGAAGTATATAATTCATTCCTTTTTCTTTTAATTATTTTTTCATTTCATCTTATCCCATCAATCCAAAATATTCTCTAACAATGAAGGTGCGATTTCACTTGTAAGAACTGTGGCACGAAAGAGTTTTGTTTACCGTTTCCAAAATAATTCACTCATAAGGTATAGCACGGTCTACGTAAAGATTAAGTAAACGTGACGAAAGAAATTTAAGTTTTAGCCAATAATGGGTAGTATTAGAACAGGAAAATATTATTTTAATGTTTACACCCTGGATGTGCAGGAGTGATAGGGAAAAAATAAATGGTAAAATCTATATATTTCATAAGTAAAGTGTTTTGTTTGCATTATTCTGCCTTGTAGTGTCTGCTCTAATTGATCCCATAAAAAGATGACAGCTGGAGTTCAACATAACTTAAGAAGGGCTAACCAACCTCCGTAGCTGCGTAATCCACGGTGACCAAAGCCAACTAATTACCGTATTATTTTTTCCCTATTCTAATTTATTTTTAAAAAATAAAATCTGGAGAATATTTAAAAATAATAAAAAAAAAGGGACCGCCACCGCCACCGCCACCGTGTTTGACCCCTTCCCCCTTTTCCTTCGCTTAGCTTCTCACTAGCTCCAACACCATTTTTGTGATTCTTTGGGTCTGCAAAGGGAAAGATTTTTGTCAAAGAAAAATGGACCATGGTAAAGGTTGGTGTTGCGGCGGGATTCAAGAGAGCAAAGAGCGGAGGGGAGAGGGGCTGCAGCGAGATAGCGGCTGGAATCGGCGACGGAGACAAGCTCCGGCTGAGTCAGAGAACCAGCGTTTTGGCTTCTTCGCGAAAATGAAGTGTTTGCTGCTGCTGATGGTGCAGGCGTGCGGCTGCTGAGTTGCATTGGTGAGTCAGTGAACTCCTGACTCTACTCGCTCTGAGGAGCAATTACAGTTTTTTTTTAATTCCCCTTCAAACATACGACATTTGGGTAAAAAAGTAATTTTAATTTATAATACACTCAAAATACTCCAAGTTGGGGGAGCCAAAAACCAGGGAATACTTGTTTAGTTTGCTGATTTCAATTTTCAATTTTCAGCTTTCAATTTTTCGTTTACTAAAACTGAAAACAGAAAATTTAGAAAGGTTTTCAAACACCCCAAACTCCTCCTTTCATCTATCTAAAAGCTCACAAACACATATCAATTCCCTGTTACCTTCTCCTCCAAACCACAACTCGCAAACAGCCTTAATCACTGCAATCAAAAGAAATTAATAAAATTAATATTCATTTTAATTTTTAATTTTACATTTTTGAGTTATTTTAATTCTAACTTTTAAAATAAATTAAATCAGTCGCTAATATTATAAAATGAGTCATATTAACCCCTCAATTCATTTTTATTTAACATTCTATCAAATAATCGATGATGTGTAACTCAACTGATACTTTCATATATTTTATATCATCTGAAATAAAACTAAGTTTAAAATGACTTATTTTGATATCAAAAATCATAAAAAATAACTTATTTAAGTTTCCTTTTCAAATCATAAAATAACTCATTTGTACATTTTTAAACACAAAAATGAATTATCTTTTAAACTTCATTATACTTCATATAACACATAACATACCAAGATATCAATTAACATTACAGAATATCATTTAATTAATAAAATATTAAATACAAATGGGATAAATGACTAATTTAACTTATGTTTTATAATATTAGAGATTAACTTAAATCATTTTAAAAATTAGAAATTAAAATGATCCACAAATATAAAATCAAAGATTAAAATGAGTATTAACCCAAATTAATATCATCCAAATTTATCTCTCAGCTCAAATTTTGACTTCCACAGTTCCAGGTGTCATCTTTTTATAGGATCAGATAGAGTAGGCACTATAACGCAACATAATGCAAGGGCACAGGAAAACACATCATGATTTTATAACAGTAAGTAATACGTAATTGAGGGTGTGTATATTTTAATTTTTTTTAAAAATAATTATGAAACTTAAATTGTATATATAATTATACCACTCTTTTCAACCTGATTCTTTTCAGATTCAAATTATTTTTATAAAATTATCTAAATATATATTAAAAAAAAAAGTTTGAGAGTGAAAAAAGCGATTTTCAATCCAAAAACTCCCAGACAAACCGTCCTGACTAACTTTTCATAGCATGATTAGCAATATATATCTGACGGCTCAATATACAATAGAATTCTCATTTCTACACAAAGCTATAACACGTGGTAATACAACTGGCCCTCATGCTTGTTAAATTGCTTTCCGTTTGTTCAATAATGATTCCATATAATATTGAGCAAGATCTAAATGCAAGCAACAGAGAGAGAGAAAAAAAAGAGAATAACTCTGTCATTTCATTTACGCGCACCAACACATGCACAATACTCAAACTACATGAGAAGCCGATGGCCTGTACATATTTTAATGAAAAGAAGAAGACTCTTTTGAAATGAGGGAGTGACCAGTATAAATTTCTCTAATGATATGTCTAGAAAGAAAAAAGATTGCACAAGCCTCTCTACTTGCAAACTCTGTGCCCCCTTATTCTCTGGGAGCTTTTGGAAACCATGTAACGTCGGCGTAGCGACCAAATAGTTTGGCTATTCAGTTTGAACTAAATAACGAATCTTGTGATTATTTGGCCCCCAGTTGTATATGTTGCTAACAGTTCCGTACTGTAATGCTCCCTTGTTATTTTTCTCAGCATTTTACCAAAATGAGCCAAATCTATTTCAAGTTGCACTAATACCGCATGTATTTGGTTCTTGGTGCCACCCAAACATTCCTTTTAAAATGACTTCCTGAGGAGCATCACTTAAAAAACCGCCATCATTAGTGGAACTGAATCCATCTGTGCTGATCTCAGTAAATCCTCACAATGACCGTGCTGAATTCTAATCGCTCCAGTGAATGTCTCAACACAAGCAAACAAAAAAATTCTTCTGTTGCTAGCCGAGCTGCTATTCATGCTAAATGGTTGTTTCATGATAGAGCCACAACCAAGATTGTGAAAACACGGAGAATTTCCAGCAATAATTTCAGAGATCAGAACTAGCTGATGCTTAAAACTGGAAAGTGCCCAACTCATGGCCATGTCTCGTAAGAAGTACTTTCCGTTCACCAACCCATTCCAGTCGATAAAAAAGGTCCAGATTATGAAGCAACTGTTTGATACTGTCCCCATGATTTGAATCCCTCTCATTATCCTATGAAAATAAACATGGGCAGCATTGAGCATAAGCAGAAATAGATCTAAGGTAATAGATGATGACTTAACACGTAATAAAAGATGGTGGAAAGCGGTAAAGCTTTCATCTCAAGTCATTTAGACTAGGTGGCAAGAGCTTTGCATGCTGTCAACTAACTTTCCGTCAGGCTTTCATCAAGTTCTGAGTTTAAATTTAATAAGGAGTTTCCAATTTTGCAATTTAGTCCTGCTAAAGAGCAATTCATAAAATTCAAACAACTCATTCACTCGCTAGAACCACATGTCCTATGATACTGGCCAGAACTTAAATGTCCCAAAAACAGTTGTGCCTGGAGAAAAATAAGAGAGAACATAATTAAAGAAAATTACCTGGAAATTCGACTCCCTGTCATTTTCCAAAATGTTGGCCATTATGCTTGACCTGGATGAATTAGGCGAGAATCCCTCCCAAGGAGGAACAAAGATAAGTTTCGTACACTGCACGGGAACAAAGTTCCGGCTCAATTTCTCCCACCAGACAGATCCCAGAGACCACCATCTAATCATTAGCCCATGTTCAGAAAAAGCAACCAGCCCCTGTCATTGAAAAATGTTAAAGGTGAAGGAAAGAAAGACTTATCAGTTTCAGATTCTTGCAGAAAGCACAAACCCCCAAGGGAAATAAATTCATCAAAAACAAAAACAAATTTGGCAAAAATGGGGAGATGCACAGAACTGTGGTGAATTCAGTTGATAAAAATAACAGGAAATAAAAACATTTATAAGTAAAACTTGGAATGTAAATGGCAGATACATTAGCTTACTAAGAGAAGCAGAGATGGTGTGATACAGTGATTTTTGCCAAAAAAATTCTGAATCAATTTCTTTTAAGTGGAACCGATGGGAGTGGGAGTACAAACTGAGAAAGAGGTATTCCTTCTGGTTCACATAACAGCTTTGGAAATGAGAGGAAAAAAAGAAGAAAGAAAAGGAGTGGCACTCAAAAAAGATTGTTTTAAATTAGAAGAATTCAACATATA
>JAVHNL010000352.1:0-75000 GCA_031216105.1 Dalbergia cultrata | reverse complement strand
GAGTTTTGGATTCAAACTAATGACATGATCAGAAAATTATGCCAATTTTAAATTTGATTAAATATGACTCAATCAATCATTTATACCCTCATCTTAATGAAATGGAAGATGTTTTTTCACAGCTCCCATATGTTATCCTTTGATTTTGTTTTTAGAAAGAAATGATTTTTTTACAAGGGATATCTATCATCGCACATAGTTATTAATCCTAAACCCTAAACTGTAGATTCATTTAATTGGATAAACTAGAAGTGTATAAGGGATGTGTTGGATTGAACCCGAAATTGCTCAATTTTAGATCGGGTCAATTTTTGAAATCTCAATTCAACCTGATAATGACCCGATTAGTGATTGGATTAAATTGGGTCAAACTGACATTCAAAAGATATATGAGAATTTGAACATTATATATAGTACAATTATGAAATTTTATAAGTAAGAAATAACATTTGAGATATGTTTTGTCATATATATTTTAAAATAAGACATATCTATATAAAAATAAGATCAGATTATGTAACATATATTAATTAAATTGTTAAATTTTATAATCTATTGTTATCTTTAAAAGAATTATTTGACTTTGGATAAGGTAGGACCAACTTGAAATATGACTTTAACCCGACTCAAAAAGTGTATCGAGTGAAATTTTAAGACTTGAACCCGTCACAATAAATTTTGGGCTAGATAGGGTTGTGAACACTCCTAGAATAAACTCTGACCATGAATTTTAAAGCTGCAATATTTCCAATGTGATAATTAAATGCTCAAAAATTGATTAAGAAATGGGAGGACCATTATCATCTCACTCTGGTCCCATAATTTTTTTTTCATTTCTTTTGAATAGAAACAGGTAATATTGTTTACTTTTTAATTTTCACTAACCGATGCAAAATAATGTCAGTTATAATTTTTTTAAAGAAAAAATTATAGATCAGAGAAGCGCAATATTAAGCAAAAAATAAATGGTAGAATAATAAAATATGAATGGTGAGCTTTGAATAAATAAGTCGATGCTATGACCATATTTTATTCAATGAGGTTTATCTGTATACACTGTAAAATATTTTTGCTCTATGGACCGAAAGAATTTGAGGAAAAGTAAAAAAAACAAATCATGGCGAATTGCCTTTTTGGGTATATTACGATGGATAATTGCTCACTATGACATAATAAAACTTTTCAAATTTTATTGGCGGATAGTACAAGGTTATTTGAAACTTTTCGATGCATAAAAGTTAACTTCTTATTCAATTACCACTATAATTTCTATTACAAAATTAACTAAGTCGTTGAAACTTTATAATATCGTTACCATCGTTATTCATTTTTTTATCCTTTAGCCATTTTTTCTACTAAACGAATCAAAGCCCGAATAATGTTTGCGCTTCGATATCGCTCCTCTTTGGATCTTATTTATTACCCCCATTCCATTCGTGACTCGTGAGATATTCAAGATATTACTCAAATGTAATAATTCCAAACTTCAAAGGGCATTTTCATTCCAAAGAAGCGCCAAGATTAACTCCTCATCCTGAGAGAGAACGACAGGCTCGACAGCAATAATATACTAATTTTTTTTATGTAATTATTATATATTATATATTTCTTCTGTCTTTTTTTTTATTATATATTTTCACCACAGAAATTACTGACTTAATATCTTCCGATATATTATATTTTACCTTTTTTTTTTCCTTGTTTGTTCTCCGTATTTTTCCTAAATCAAATCCCTTTGGTGAATAACAAGTTCTATTCCCAGGTAGTGCAACTGCTTTCCTTATTTCATACATCTTTATCAGAGAAAAACAGAAATAGCATTGGATCTATTATTAAATGGTTTGCCTCATTTGCATTTGTTGAAGAAAATGCTTCTTCTAATTTGCAGCGCTTAAAGTCTCTCAGGTGATGATCAACCTATTTGTTCTTTGAATTTGACATAACCAGTGTAACAAATACCTGACAGAACATGCACTTGTTGAACAGGGTTGCCTGATGGAGGATGCATCAGTAAGATTGTTGAAAACATTGAAAATTAATAAACGCATGAATAATTATATTATAATTTATTGGAATTTATTATTTGCGCATCCAGGATGAACATTTAAGTTTTTGGCCTTATCTTTGCGTATTCCATTGTCACGCACATAGAATTTGCGCCTTTATCTTCTAGATTTTGACTGTGCTTATATTCAGTTTTATCTTTCCTTACTTGCGGTGATTTATCAATGATGTTGCTTCATTTTCATCTGTTTACAGGCTGATTTTATATTGTCGTTATTTTTTTTCTGTTTTAATCTTGATTTCAAAGTTGAATACGACAAGTCCCGTATCGAGTTGATTATTACTTTTCCTAATTCATATTCTTTCAATTCATGATGTAAGGCTTGAAAATCAAGTTGAATCTTGCGGTCTATTTTTTGGTATAAAAAATGAACAGTGATGTCAGAAACGAGGAGGGACAAACACACATGGCAATCACTGTATGCATGGTCATAAGGGGAGTAATTCTTCTACATAAAGAAATCTTTGTGAAAAATGATTTAAGAAATGTAAGTAAGCCCTTAGCTGTTCCAGTTTGTTGATTTCTGTTCCTCTTCTTGTATAATTTACAATAAATGGGTGCTGCCAGCTTAATTGGCCAGCAGGCTATATGTTATTTGCTTTTGGCACTCTTTTTTCTACTCGTTAGGGAGCTTTGAAGGAGATGTTTAAAGGTCCTTTTCAGTTTGAAAATAGCCGTAGTTAGTTCAACAAATCAGGAAAACATAAGATGATAAGGTGTTTGAACCAGCTCATCTTTATGGAAGGAGTGAACCAAGGCATTGAATGGTTCTATTTTGCAAATTAATGTGGGAAGTGACATGTGCCCAAACCCACGCCAGCCACACCAATACTCTAAAGAGAAATTCATTTTGTTTTTCTTTTTAATCACTGTCATATAAATTCATTTCGTGGAAAAACAACTGAACCACTAGTGGGGTGGGACAGCCCCATGATGTTAATATTTGTCAACATCGTAGAATCCCAGAAGCACAAATGGAATGAATAATAACAAGAACCAGAGTGGATTTGGATTAGTTTTATTATATTGCTTTGTTTTTGGTATAGATATCTGAATGCATCATGAGTACTGGGCTCCCTGCACTAGCCGCTCTTGCCCAAGTATCTTCTTTTTGATAAAAAAGAAATGTTTAGTTGTAAGGAACTATTTTTTTTTAAATCTCACTTTCTTTTACTTGTTCCACATGTTAAAGTAAACAGATGCAAAATTCTTACGAGTCGAATGAATCAGGGTTCTAGTTTTGAAAAAGCACCCCCTAAAATAGATTGTCTCTACAATGAAAAAGTGAAGAGTATTTAGACTCAGATAATTTTGTAAAGCCAAGACATAAACATAACGCACTTTAATTATTAAAGGTGAAGAGTAATGCTGCACTTTTTGACTTTAGTGATAAGCCCAATTTAAAAGAGTATAATCCTATGCCTCTGTAATAACAGGTATAGATTAAGATGTCTGATTACATCATGAAAGAGATGATAATCTTTACAAAAGTAGAATTGGATAATTATTGTACAGGTAAATTTGTATGAAATGCTTCAGAGTGATTCT
The DNA here is from genome assembly GCA_031216105.1 of Dalbergia cultrata. NCBI lineage: Eukaryota > Viridiplantae > Streptophyta > Magnoliopsida > Fabales > Fabaceae > Dalbergia > Dalbergia cultrata. Next base: position 71,387 of record JAVHNL010000352.1, on the reverse strand, counting down.
ACAGGAATTTAAGATTTTAATAAAATGACCGACTTTTATTCATACAAAAGACTTTGACGTAAAATTAGCTATCACAAAATAGTTGGAGTTTACATATATTAGTATAGCTGTTTCTCATTCTTCTCTTGGAACTGATCTACTGATCTTGATAGTTTGGTTGAGGCTTTCAGCCAATTTTACAAGAACATTAGCCATTACAACTCACAAGGCAGTTGTAGCTGAGCTACATTTTAGCATTGCTGTTTTTTAATTTTTCTCTTACGTCTGATTTTGAAAGTTTGGTTCAGGCTTTCAGCTAAGGTTTTTATTCCTTGTTTATTTTAAGATATAAGATTTTCATTAACTCCTATTAAAAAACGTTCCAAAGTCTTCAAGTCAACGAGAGCAAAAGAAAGTCCAAAGTCTACTATGCATCAATACTGATTATATGGTTTTTTGAGGAAATCCCTGAGCATTTATGTGGTTGAGATACTGTTTATTCTTGTTGACAGGCAAACTGAGAAACAGGCATGACGGGTTGACTGCTGTGGCTAAGATATAATGGATACTTATAACACAAATTCCTCTTTGAAAATTTTCCAACAAGTGACTATGACTGCTGTAGGTAATTTTCTGTTGACTCTGATTTATTTCCTACTATGGAATGGCTATTGCATATGTTTCTTGTTTTAGACGATAAAGTAAACGTGAGACAAGTTGTTAACCGCATGCTCAATTACTCAGTGCAGACATACAATGCCATGTGCATACATCAACATTGCAAAGTGCTTCAATTTGTTGTATCTATCTTCATTTCTCAATTTCAGGATTCCTAGTCATTTGTGGATACAAGGGAAGAGCTCCTTGAATGGCATTTCCTTTTGAATGTAGTCTTTGCTGATGGTCTCATACTGAAAAAAGATGATCAACCTCTCAAGGGAAGCAATCAAGCTCTCCAGGACTCCAGTTGATCCTGAAAAAGATGAAGATCTCAAAAGGACTAAAAAAGGTGCAGATGCTTTTTTATGCTTTATGAATATAAATAATTATACCAAACATGAATCTTGGAATACCTGTTAAGGATATAAGAAATAAGAGACCAATTGGTTTTCCCACAGGAAGAAATGAAGGATTAATCGCTATAAAACTTCGTTTCATAGGAGTTAACAGAGCTGTTACTAATATTTGTTTTGACCTTGCAGGAAAGCTAGACACTTAAAAATAAATATATAGTCCTTGCACTTTGATGTGTCCTCTTGTGATATAATTTTGAAACATTTGGATTCATTAATTTGAATATATCATGTATTACCATTCTTTGCAGATATTGAAAACAACATCACAAAAATCCTGAAGCTTATTAAGAACGAAGACCAACAAGGCAAAAGAAATAGAAATCAGAAACATGCCAGAAAAGAGACAGAACTTGTGGGACTAATTGAGGACTTAAACAAACAATGCCAGTCACTTTATGCACTGTGTGATCATCTTAACACAGAGTTTGAGAAAGTAGTTTCTTGCAGAAGAAGCAGGAGGGGTGCAGCCTCTGCCTCTGACTCAGACTCAGACTCGGAGTACTTTTCCTCAGAGGAAACAGATAATAATAACAGAAGTCCAGCGCTGAAACATCACAATAAGGCTATTCCCAAAATAGATGAAGTTCTTCTTAAGATTGAGTCAAAGGAGCTTGAGGAGCAGTCAAGTTTGCAAACGAAGAAAGAGATTGAGAGCCTGAGTCAGCAGAAAAGGGTACTAGAACTTCAAGTTGAAAGCCATGCACGTGAAGTTGAAGAGCCAAGTGCAAAGAAAAGGAATTTAGAACTTCAAATCGAAAGCCATGCACAAGAAGCTGAAGAGCTAAGTGCAAAGAGCACTGGGCTGAAAGACCGAGTTTCGGAGCTTGAATTGCTGTTGAAAAAGGAAAAAGGTGTAGTGTCTACTCTGCAGGCGAAACTCAAAAACAGTGAGAGTAAGGCGAAGTCCAACATTGCAGAATTGATGGCACAGGTTAAAAACCTGGACCTGGTGGCCAAATCACTTCGTGCACAGAAAGGTGAGATGGAAGAGAAAATCAAAGGTGATAAAGCTGAAGCGTTAGCCCAAAAAAAGGACTTGATGGACAAGCTTAATGCCATGGAGAAAAACTTAGATTCTATATGCAATCAGAACAAAGAATTGGAAGCGCGGATGGAACGAGAGAAGGAGCAAGTCTCCCAATACCTGATTCAGATAAAGAACCTGAAGGATAATTTAGCTGGAGCGAATTCAGTTAAACAAAGCATGGTGGAAGAGAAAGAGTGGTTTGTTGCAAGAGTAAAAGACCTGGAACTTGAATTGGAAGCTCAAAGCAACCAGAAAAATGAGCTGGAAGAGAAGGTAAGAGAGAAGAGTTATGACATGAAGCAGCTGGAGGATGAGAACAAGGCTTTGCAGGATAGAAACAACGAACTGAAAAAAGCAATGACAGAGAGAGGGGAAGAGATAAGTGCGTTCATGAAGGAACCTGAGAGCCAAAAGAATGGTGCTTCTATGGAGGCTATGGCCTTGAAAGCAGAACTGAATGTTCTGAGACTAGAGTTGGACACTTTGCACGAACAGAAAAGCAAGTTGGAGATTCAGAAGGAGCGGAGCCAGAAGGAATATGAAGAGAGCCTTGAAAAGATGGGAAACTTGAACAACAAGTTATCAAGCCAAATAGCTGATCATGAGAAAACCATAAAGGACCAAGCAGCAACCATTGGCCGAATAAACGATGAGCACAAACAAACCAAGCTTTTGTCCAACAAGTTCAAGTTGAACCGGCAAACGGCAGAGAGGAAAATGGAGGAGCTGGCAGAAGAGTTCCGGAGGAAAATCGAAGACAACATCCGGTTGCTGCACCAGAGGATCCACGTGGCGGAACAGCTGAACAATGAGAACAAAAACAGCTTCAAGATCGCAAATCAGAGGTACGAGGAAAAGAACAAGGTGCTCGGAGAGAAGATTGCTAATTATGAAGAGGAGCTGAAGATGCCAAGAGTGAGTGTTGCTGCACCCTCACCATTTTTTTGTGGCGGTTCAAACGGTTTCGTTTTGAATGCTCTGGATGAGTTAGAATCAGCTGCTGTGAACGGTTTAGATTTGGCGGTTGGGAAGTTTGAGGAACACAAAAAGCGTGTCCTTAGCCGTGTCTATAAGATGACAGGTGAGGTTCAGTTTGCGAAGGATTGGATAAAGAAAAGGAATGTTGAGATGAAAGAGCTGCAAGACAACGTGGAGCGCCTTAAGGCGTTGCTGAATAGCAAAGAGGATCAGGAATTCTTGTTGAGAGAGAAGGTGTGGAAACTGGAAGCGAAAGTGAGCAAGGAAGGAGGGGAGAATATGAACCTAAGTAACGCAGTGAGCCAGCTAGAGAAGAAAGTGGGGAAATTGGAGAAGAGGCTGAAAGAGAAGGATGAGGACTTGGTTAGCCTTGGGGAGAAGAAGAGGGAAGCAATAAGGCAACTGTGTTTTGTGGTTGACTTTCACCGCGACCGTTGCAAGTATCTTAAGGATTTGGTCACCAAGATGGGGGCCAACAACAGGAGATGAATGATGGAGTTTTGAAAACATATACGAGAAAAAAAGAACAGTGAGGCAACACTTATCCGACGAATATGCTTCTTTGCAACATCACCATATATGGTGTCTCACATTTTTTCCCCATATACATGGGTCAGGGAGGGTGACAGCATTAAAGTGCAGTTGTGACAGAGAGTTTTAGAGGAGCAATCACATTCAAATGGAAAAAATTATGTTAATACGGGATAATATATTCGTAACTCGTAAGGGAGTATATTATTTCAACACAGTTTTTTCACACCACTCACGGAAGCTCATAAATTGTAAGTCAAAAAGTTCTTACAACTTTTTTTTTTCACTTCTTATTATTTTATTTCTAACAGTAACCCTAAGATGTCTGCTAGAAGTCTAATTTTTTAATGTACAATAAACATTTCTCATTTGTAAATGAGTAGCATTATTTTTTTTCCCCTTCTCATTTATCTTGAAATAATGGCTCTCAGTCGTAGTTAATCAAATTCATTACCTCACACCTCCTTCGAATTATATAACAGAGTCCTACAATTTCCAGACTCAATACATTTGATTTCATAGTAATACCTGATGAGCAGCCTTAGAAAATTATATATTCTGTAATGAAATAGTTTTGTGGTGGAAAATTTATTGTTTTATATCTCTTAATGTTTAGTTTATCCTTTTTCAATTAATTTTAAAAATTGCAGCATAGAAAAAACACTTGCAATTTTACATGGATCGCATTTATGTAATTGCAGCATAAATCTCGAGACACAATTCGTTCATGAAAAATTATAGGCAGGAAAAGATAGATGACATTAATAACCTCATCTTAGGAAAAGAAAATACAGCACCGATGTAAACACACTTTTGTCAAAGATTCAAAGGGACAAATATAACAAAAATAACGTAGCAAATCGGCGAAAAGCCAGAATAATAATTAATCATGTGATTTGTATGTAATTGCTGGCAGGAGGTAGCAGCCTTACGCAACGTGAAAGGCCTTCCTTCAACTGCAATTGCGTGCAGCAACGGGAGCCAGATCAACCTCAACATGCTATAAACGCCAACGGATTCTTCTTCGTGGCATCATATCGTGCTCCTTTCTGGGGTTTCTGAGCCTAATTCCATTTTTTAATTCTATCGGACAGCATTTTTTGTTTGAAAAAAAATAATGCTGTTTTGTCAGACATACAGCAAACGGTAAATTATCTATTTACTATAGATACGGAATATTCTCAACTATCATTTATTTTTAATTTAAAAGTGACCTGGAAAAAAAGAAAAAGAATGTTTAACAAATCATTACTACAATGTAAAATTTAATTTTCATGAACCTAATTATTTTTACTAAATTAATCTCATTTCGGTTTATCAACAAATGTTAAATACACTAATTGACAGGTTGCGAAGAACAATAATTAGTCCGAAGAGAACAATTGTCGAGGATGTTTATCAAACTACTTTTTAAATATTTTACAATGAATTGGATGTGATAGAACAAAAAAAAAATCCATCATTTGAAAAAAAATTAATGGAATAAAGAATATTTTTATTCCACTATTTTAAAAAATAAATAAAATAGTATAAATAGACAAATATAAGAAAATAAATTCTATCAAATACCATTTTGTTTTACTTCAAATAAAATATTCAAATAATAAAACTTAACTTTCATCGCTCCAGACACAACCTTTGAATGTATAGTGGGCTTGTAGCACGCAATAGATCGCCGCCCGTCGGAAAACGCGAGAAATTGCGTGGCATTATGGTAATAAAAAGACAAGGATGGGGGCAAACATCTGAAAAACAATCCAAAGATTCCATTCCCGAAATTTGAAGGTGCAAAATGCTGGCGTCTCCTTTTAGCGCTCTAATCTAAACAAAGCCACTTTTGATGCCACTGTTATTTTTCATTTTATAATTCATTTTTTATGTCCGAAACTTAATACTCTTTGTCTCACTCGCGTTAATTGAAGAGCTCATCCTTCACTCCCTTCTGTCCAGTGTCTATCTTTCTTTCTGATTCTTTTCAAGCTTCGACTATCTGCTTCCATCTTCTTTCTCAAGTTTCAAAGGTAACCGTCGATTTCCTTGTATTCTTTCATTTTATTCTTCTTTTCTTTCAGATTCTGTTTGGGACCGAAAGTTTAATTCCGAGCATCTTAGTTGAATTTTGAAGCTGTTTGGTTCTCTCTCTCGAATCGTTTCAGCTTCTGGATTCGATCGGATCAACTTCCTTTGCTGTGAAAAACTGATATCATGCATGCTTCAATTTAGTTCTCTCGTTTTCTCCTATGACTATTGTTCTTTCTGTTCTATGCAGCTGCACATGGTTTTGCTTTGAAGGTTATATGACATCTGATGCTTCATTTGAATTATTTACTTTTGATTTTTGATGCCATAATGACCTTTATTATATCATATCTTTGATGGAAAAAGATTAAAGTTAGCTTAGATGCTGCTCAGCAAGAACTAACGAAGAAATCTAGAGTTGAATCTGCTGATGTCTGAATTCAACATGTTTGATTGTTTTTAGTATAAGCTGCAAACACGGCCCGATCATATTATTTCTGGCCTTGGATTTATTGTGTTTTTATGATATTCTCTCTTTTTCTCTTCCGCTGCTGCAGTTTTGCCTTTTTGGAGTTCAACGTAAAGATTCAGTGTAGCAGAAGGAAAAGTAACACCATATCTATTCATCAGGTACCTAATGGATTCGCCAAAATCATGACTAATTATAATAAGTATATTGAAGATCAAGATTTTTTATCATTCTCTTTTCTCCACGTTCATCTTTCGGTACAATTTCAAATTACTAAGGTTTTATTTTTATTTTTATTTTTCTTTCTTGTTAAATCGTGACTGGTAATTTGTGTTTAATCGAACAAGAAGAAAAGAAAAAGAAGAGGCATAATTTCGATTGTTTGATGAGCTGTCTCATTTGAATCCCACTCAACTTCCCCGAAGATTCGTGTAGTTGTTGACGTGGCGCAATATTGTAGTTCTTGGCGCTTACTCCTACTGGCTCTGTTTCTTTCTCAATATTGTTAACACTTTTCCTAAGTTAAATTATTTGATCTCATTTTGCTTATTGCGTCCTCAATAATTCAATTTGTATGAATTTGAATTCCTGTTGCTTAAAATAGTGGACTAGCGTAGCCGACATATTTGTTGCAACCCGTTATGGGTATACCACCGTATTCAGAAAAGCTGAGAGAATCAAATGTTGGTTCATTGATAATGACAATTGCATCCCACTTTCTTCACTTTCTCTGTGTGTGTGTGTGTGTGTGTGTGTATCGTCATTACACCGCCAGTTAATCTCATAATCAGCAATTGAACCTCAGATTTCCGTCTTCAGAATGCGGAACTCATCAGTTGCCTGTTTGAGTGGACCCCAGTACAATCTTTTCCTATATTATATGGCTGTTGATTTCTCCGTAAAAAGTGTTTGCCTTAGATTTCCTTAAACATCTCTTGACAGCTATATCATATCAAATAACTTAAATCCCATTTGTGTTGGCACATCTAGTATTTTCTTCCCACCATCTTCTGGTGACACCGACATACAAACTATATGAACTAAAACTCTTTATGGCAAAGCGCTGATGAAACACTGGCTATGGATGTCACTAGTGAAAACGTAAAAAGAAAAAAGAGAGTATGTATTCTTTCTGTTATGACAGCAATAATAAACCACACTTTTCTACATATAGTTGGTACATTTTTCAGTTGTTACACAATTTACTTTTTTTCTTTTTCCTAAGTTCGATAAATATTAACAACATTTAGATTAAAAGAGTAGGAATATCTGTGTTGTTCTCGTTAATGATGTATTTAGAAATTTTTTACTACAAAATTAAACATGAAGAACGTAGGAACCATAGCCGTGCTCAAATGTCAATAAATTGTGTTAAATTTTTATTCAGCTCCTGACTTTCCTGGATCAACATGGGGAACAGATTTCCTTGATGCGCAGCTGCTAATAAGTTGAAGATCTGTAGAGAAGATGGTGAAACATTGCTTTAGAGAGTCTATAAAATCTTTCTTTGGAAATCACATTGACCCTGAAAAAGAAGAGCAGCTGCAGGGAGCCAAAACAGGTACAATCTCTACTCTACCCGAGATTGAACTCAGCTGCCACCATGACAACTGGAATATGACATCAACGAATACAATGATGAATAGTTTACTATGATTTATATAACTTTGTGATGATCAAACAAATGATTTGGTGTTTTTCTATTTTTCCTACAGAAATTGAAGACAAAGTGAAAAGGATATTGAAACTTATTAAAGATGACAACCTTGAAGAGGACGGTACCCCTGTAGAACATTCTAACAGGGAACCACTTGTTGAACTGATTGAGGATTTCCACAATCAATACCAGTCGCTCTATGCCCGTTATGATCATCTAACAGGTGAGTTAAGGAAAAAGATACATGGCAAGCGAGAAGAGGAGAGTTCATCATCCAGCTCAGACTCAGATTTGGATTATAAAGACCGGAAAAATGGACAACTGGAAAATGAATCTCAAAAGATAATTGATGGCTTAAAGCAAGAACTTGAAATGGCCCACATGGAAGTTGCTGAATTAAACCGGACGTTGTCAAGTACACATGAAGAGAAGGAGGTTCTAAATTCGAAATATCTTGCAGCAGTGAGCAAGATACAAGAAGTAGAGAAAATAAACATGGATTTGAAAACTGATGCTGAAGCATTAGGCATTCAAAGATCAAAACTTTTGGATGAGAATGCTGAACTAAATAAGCAACTGGACATTGCTGGTAAGATGGAAGCTGAACTGAGTCAAGGATTGGAAGACTTGAAGACAGAAAAAGACAGTTTGACCTTGGAGAAAGAGACAGCTCTCCAACAGATTGATGAGGAAAAGAAGGTTACAGATGACCTGAGAGCAGTGGTTTCTCAACTGAAAGATGAGAAATTAGCCCTTGGGAAAGAATTAGAAGTTGTCACAGGGGAAGCTTTCATTCTGAAGCAGCAGTTAGAACATGCAGAACAGGAAGTCACAAATATCACTCACAATTTGCAAATTACCGAGGAAGAAAATGAATCTTTAAAATTGAAGCTTTCACAAGCTTCAAATGAGGTTCAGCTGGCTCACACCAGAATACAAGAACTTCTAGCTGAATCAAATCAGTTAACGGAGAAACTTGATGAGAGGGGAAGTGAAATTTCAGCCCTCACTCAGATGCATGAAGGGTATCACAATGAATCCTCTAGTAAAATTGGGGAACTTGAGGCACAAGTCACTAGCCTGGCATTGGAATTAGAATCACTGCAACACCAGAAAAGTGAAATGGAAGAGCAAATTAAGAGTAGTGCAACTGAAGCAAGGGAGCTGGGAGAACACATTTTAGTGTTACGTACCCAAATTTCAGAAGTTGAAGTGAAGTCCAAAGAAAGAGAAGAGGAACTGTTTGCTCTCAAGAAGAAACTCGAAGATAATGAGAAGGATTCATACTCTAAAATAGCAGATTTAACATCTCAGATGAACAATCTGCTGATTGATAAAAGTACATTGCATGCTCAGAAAAATGAATTGGAGGAGCAGATAATTTCTAAAAGTAATGAAGCGTCAAATCAAATCAAAAGCATTACAGATGAGGTGAATGTTTTGCGGCAGGAAGTGGAGTCCCTACAACGCCAGAAAGCTGACTTGGAAGTTCAGTTGGTGGAAAAAGTCGGAGAAAATTCAGAATATGCAATTCAATTACAAAATCTGAAAGAGAAGCTTGACAGGAAAACCCTGGACCAAGAGAGGCTTCTGGACGAGACAGAAAATTTAACTGTGCAGATACGGAATCTGGAATTAGAGTTGAGCACTACAAAGAACCAAAAAAGTGAAGATGATGAGCAAATAAGGGCTAACATCTATGAGATCAGCTATTTGAGACAGGAGAAGTTGGAGCTACTTGACAATATAGCAGAATTAGAGAAAAGATCGTCAGAGAGAGAATCTGAGTTTTCTGTGCTCCAGGATAAACTTCATAAAGTAGAGGAAGAGGGTTCAGCTCAAATAACAACCTTCACTGAGCAAATTAACAATCTTCAACATGATTTGGGCTCCCTGCAGAATGAGAAACACGAATTATCACAGCAGTGTGAAAAGCTGAAGTTGGAGGTGGATTTCATACACAGCCAAAAGAGTGAAGTTGAAGAGCAGCTAACAGCTAAAGATCATGAGAACAATGAGCTGAGAGAAGAAAATTTGGTATTGCAGGGAACAATTACCGTGCTGGAGAAAACATTAGCGGAGAAACAGGCTGAGTTCTCCACTTTAGAGGAAAAATTTCATGAAAAAGAGGATGATGCTTCTGAGCAAATAATTGCCTTCACAGCCCAAGTTAATAATCTGCAAAATGAATTGCTTTCATTGCAGAAAACGAAAGAAGAGTTGGAGCTACACTGTGAAAAAGTTAAAGAGGAACATGCAGAAAGCTTTGTACTGGCAGGGAATGAAAAGAAAGAGCTAGCAAGAAAATTGGAAGAACGAGAAGATGCCTATCAGAAGTTAAATGAAGCATATAAACATATTGAAACTTGGTTCAATGAATGCAAGGTGAAACTTGAAGCTGCAGAAAAGAAGGTTGAAGAAATGGAAGAAGAGTTCCATAAAAGCTGTGATTCGAAAGATCAGATGGTAGCTGATTTGGAACATACAATAGAAGATTTGAAAAAAGACTTAGAAGAGAAAGGAGATGAAATCAGCACTTTGTTGGAGAATGTCCGCATGCTTGAGGTTAAGCTTCGTCTGTCAAACCAGAAGCTCCGGGTCACGGAACAATTACTAACTGAGAAGGAGGAGAGCTTTAGAAAGGCTGAAGAGAAGTTCCAGCAGGATCAGAAAGCGCTTGAAGACAGGATCGCTACTCTATCTGCAAAGATTGCCGCTAACAATGAAGCTTTTCAGGAAATTATCACCAGTGTTAGAGATTGTGTGAATAGTGTGATGACAGGCATAGAAACTGTGAGCTGGAAGTTTTCTGATGACTATAAAAATTGTGAGAACTCTATCTCAAACATCTCACATGAGCTTCAGGTTGCAAAGAACTGTGTCAGGGAGATGAATAAGGAAAAAGAGCAGTTGAAGACAGACAGACACCATTTGTTGGAGCAGCTGCAGGATAGAAAGGAACAAGAATTGGCTTTGAGGGATATGATTCAGAAGCTGGAGATAAAGGCAAGCAAGGTTGAAACAGAGAAGACGAATCTCACAGCCACTGTAGTTCAACTTAAGAAGACAGTTGGAGAACTGGAGAAAACGATGAAAGAGAAAGATGACGGTATGATGGACTTGGGAGAGGAGAAGAGGGAAGCCATCAGGCAGCTCTGTTTGTGGATTGATTATCATCGAGGTCGTTATGACTATCTCAAGGACATTCTATCAAAGACCGGCAGAGGCCAGAGAGCAGCCCAAACCCGTGTGTGAGTCTTTTTACCTGCTTGTCCTATTTGGTATGTTGTCTGTGATTTTAGCTAATTATTAGCTCAATTTTTTCCATGTGAATGAATTCTTTGTTTTTTTGTTTTTTGTTTTTTTTTTCCTCAAACATGTGTGTTTATAATTCAATTTATCCTGTATCAGAAGCATCGTATAGAATTAGATTTGTTCTTCTCTTGAATTTGAATTGAATAATCATATTGGATAGTTTTCATTTTTGTACTGTTCAACATAAATATTTTGTCGGTAAGTCCCCAGTATCAACATAAATATTTCTCTCGTTTTTTAGTTTCACATTTCCTGATTTTGGGTCCATGTATATAGCGAAGCATGGCTGTTTTTGCCTATTTCTGCACTTTCATCACAACATTAAATTTATTCCAAAATTGAGACCTTGGATAGAACGTCATGAAGTTGCCGCGGTAGTTAATATCAACTAATGGCAGCAGCCATCTGGCCATCAAACAAAATCTGTCACAGCCTAGTTGAGTTCCCTTTCGAAATTTCAAGGGCACTAAGCCTAGTTTTGATGTTTGACAAATTTCAAGAGTTTAATTTTTATATCATTCAATTATATATTATCACATCGTTAAGTGTTTCATCCATTACTTAAAAAATTATGCAAATAAATAATTTAATTGGATGAGAGTGTAAAAATATTTTACGTTATAAATATATAAAAATTAAATTCTTTCATGTAAAGATGGAAGAGGTTTCTGTGTTTGTATTTGTAATTAAATACCAGTATTAAGTGGTCTAGATGGATATCTTCTATCTCTAAATGATGTTTTCTTTTCTGTCTATTTCTTAATTATCTATTAGCACATGAAACATACATATTATATAATTGATAATTTATAAATCTAGTTTGATTCTTATTTTTTTCATGTGGAAATAAATATTTGGGGAATAGTAAAAAAAATACTATTTGGGGACAAAGATTTCTATCCAAGGTTTTTCATAGTTCATGACAATTATTTATTGGGAATATTTTTTTATATATTATTGGTATAATTATTTTATACTGCTATGAACTAATTATATTTCACTATATGTCTAATTTTTGGAGTAGTTAACTAATTATTTTTTTGATAAATCAAGGGTATCCACCGCCGGAAGCAATAACTAATTCCCTCGAGGCGTAGTTAACTAATTATTATGAAAGTCAAATACTTATATGATAATATATAATTAAATGGCAATGTAATTTTTTAAGTATTGATAGTTTATCAAAAGGATTTTCTCTTATGCTAATATTTATTAACTATTTATGACTAAAAAATAACCACGTTTTATTAATCCAAGTCATTTAAATCTATAAAACCAATTATTAAATTATAATCCTTAAATACACCAAGGTATTGGCATCTCATGAGCATAGAAGAAAAATCTTTATCAAAATTTAAATTTTTATTTATTTTAATTTACTCTCAAATTTTAGAGAGTTAAATGACCCTTTACTTAGGAGTCACATAGCATTTTAACAAATTTTGTGCACGATACAAAGTGATGTCCGATGACTTATGATTAAGGTTGTGCACATAAATGATATTCTTAAAGCTTGCTAAAGTAGAAAGGGTGAGGCATAACAGAGTCCAGCGGCCCCGGATGAACTCAATCGGTTAAGTCTACAGAAACAAAATTTATATGCAATTTCTTTAAAATTTATATTAGTGGTTATTTTTTATGTATAAAAATTGAAAAAAAAATTAAAGCTTGATCTTTTATGTCTTTAATTAAAAGTACCTTTTGTAAAAAAAAAAGTATTATTTTGTTTACGTAATTATTGAAACGTAACGATTTTATAAGTTGTTTGTTTTAAAAATAATATTTTTATAACAGTATCTGTTTATTGAATATTATAATGAATTGAGCTAATCAAGAATCGGGTCTTATATTATAAATTTGACCGTGTAAAAATATTATATTGTAATAATTAATTTTGAACAACATTTGTTTTTTAATAAAAATCCGTCACTCATATTTGGACTTTACTTACTTACGATTCCTACCGACACATGCTTTGGCATGATATATGTATATGACACTCTTATCTTATTATTCCAGATCCCAGGTTAGGGCTTCTCTTACCGCATCAAGCAATTAGTCAGCAAGTATTTTTGGTACAATACTAGTCAATTGCCATTAGTCCATTATTACCACATGAAGAAAAAAGTCGGCCATTAGTTAGATGAATAATGAGCGCAGTGGATGGCGTTTTTAAATTTAGTCTATGAAAATTTACGAAATAAAATGTAGTTTAGTTTTTTCTTTTAAAATTTCAAAATGTACAATTAAGTAGTCAAACTCACTATCATTTTTTGGGGACGTTTCACACTGTCCGAAAAATTTTCAAGAAATTTTTGCATAAACTTGTTTTAGTCTATTATGTCAATAAAGCATTAACATATTATTAACTATATGATTGTTAATTAATGGTAATCAATTAGTTATTCAATGATTTCAAGACGATCCATTGAAAAGCATTTTCTAACCACAAACATGATACTGATAGCATCAACATAATATTAATTATGACTTAATTAATAATAATCAATCACCTATTCAATGATTTCAAAATGATCCATTGGAAAAACATTTTCTAACCGCAAACATGATACTTATAGCATACACCTGACTGAAAAACTGTGCAGGGGATAGAATCAAATTCTAAATGATTTTTATTTGTATAATGAACAAAAGGGAAAAAGAAAAAGAAAGGCGGTGTAATAATGTTCAAAAAAATTACAAAATAAGTTTTATTTTTTCCTCTTTCATTCGTATGCTTCTTCCTCTCTCCTACTGGAGTGCAGTCATATTCATTTCCAACCTTCATCCCATTAAATAGGATAAAACTGTGCTACTACAATTACTAAAGTCAACAATGAAAAGTGGAAAAAAAAAGGAATCTTACTTAATTTTTAACAATACTCATTTATCATTGAACAATTATAATAAACCAAAATGGACTATTTATTAACTATTTGAGATTTGTTTGGAAGGCAAATAAACAAAAATAAAAAAAAAAGCCATCTAATTTTTATCCATTACCAATAATTGGATCTATCACATATCCAAATAATAATTTCCTTAACTAACAAAAAAAAAATTTAGCATAAATGTAGAATTATCTTTTCAATTTAAGAGCAAAAGCGTAGTTGGAGATTCTTCATTCAAAGCCATGCTGAGTGAGTGCAGTGTGGATCACATTACATGGATCTAGGAAGAATATAAGATTCACCACTTGTTTTGTGGTACCTTGTTTTGTGGAAGCACTGAGGGGACACACAAAGCCAGAGAGATGAGGACGGACTATTTGAAGAACAATTTCCCCTTAAACCACAGGAACCTTCTCATCAAGTTGGCCCTTTCCATCTTCTTCCTTGGCCTTGCTTTTCGCCTTCTTTTCTTTCATTCCCTGTCCCCTCAGATTTCCACCGTTTTGGATACCTCTTTTCCTGAGAGAACCACTGTTTCAGAACCCCAACAAGACCCACCTGTTCCCCCACAGGTTCCTGAGAATCCACCCCTTACAGTTACAGAACCCGTTCCAGAACGTGTTCCCCAACAGCTACAGCCACATATTCCAGAACATGTTCCTGAAACTGAAGATCAAGTGGAGACGCACACAGACACACGTGAGCGACCCTCATTCTGCTCTTTGTTGTTGGGTTCTTATTGTAAATCCTTTTGTATACAAAGTCACTCGTGTTTAGATATGCAATCTTGAAATGTTTTGTTTTGTTTCTGATTATAATTATAGTTTTTTATGTACCAACTACCATGTGAAGCTGAACAGTTTTGTTGCACAGATTGGATTCTGTCTGTGTACTTAATTACTAGCTTAGGAATTTGAATGAATGAATGAATGCTCCAAATTTGTTTTTTATTTTATTTTTTGGTGCAGGGGAATGTGATTATTTTACTGGGGACTGGGTGCCAAACCCGTTGGGTCCTGCTTATACCACTGAAAGCTGCAATCTCATTGAAGCTCATCAGAATTGCTTGAAGAATGGAAGGCCTGATAGAGAGTTTCTGTATTGGAGGTGGGCTCCTAGAGGCTGCGAGTTACCTCAGTTTGATGCATGGAGGTTTCTCGACGTGATGCGTGATAAGGCCTGGGCACTGATCGGTGATTCTATAACTCGCAACCATGTGCAGTCATTGATGTGCCTGCTTTCAACGGTACGTGTTTGCTTTCTACTGTCAAATAGGATATTAGCTTTTCACACATTTATGCAACATAATCAGGTAAAGGTAAGAGGGATATAGCATGTGCCAAAAGATTTTGTTCCTAACTAAGCCCATATGTTTTAACTGTCTAACTACAATTGTCTTTTGTGCATGTGCTCTGGTAGGCAGGGGTTTGTATCTTTCTGTGTCAATTGCTTATTACATATTTATGATTTTCTTGATTACTCTTCAAAAATTAAGAACCAATTGTTGTCTACACTTTAGTCACAGCTGTAATTAGATCTTGTTCTTAGCGTAAGTAATTGAACAATGCTTGACGAGCAATCCTTCTTATTGACTTCAGGAAGCAAAAGAACAGTTTGTTATTTTCCAAGCACAGAATCCTTGTCTATGCATCTTTACATTTAGGATGTAGAAAACTTTTGCTTAATTTTGAAATTTGACTCTGCAATCATCCCTGTTTGGCATCATTTCCGTAATTTTGTGGCTTTACAGTTTGCACACAAGTTACTTTTTGCAACCATCATTCCAAGTATATGCTAAGTTCTGAGGATATTAATGTGACCACCACCTTTAAGTAATGTCTGCTTATGTTGAGTGGCCCTTTGCTAGAGTCAAATTGAGCCAAGTATGGGCACATGATCACAATCAATTTCCTAGAAACCTATGAATTGTCATAAACTGTTAGATACCTAAATAAATATAGATTGGGGACTTAATTGTAATTAGTGAGTATTGAGATGAGAGAGAATAAGAGGGGCTCACTCTTGTATAACCAATTGCTGAGTTGGCAGAAAGAAAGTGGAAAGAAGTGAGGATTTTGAGGGATTCTGTTAGAGGAGGTTATTTGTAGGGAGAGGGGGTGTGGAGGGAGGCATTCAGGAAATCAGTGGGAAAGTCTTGAGAGAGTGGTGGCCTCTCTAAGAGCTACCTTGGGAGAGATTTGGCCTCTTGAAGTGCCATACCTAGTTTTACCATTTCTTGTTATTGTTCATCTTGTTATTCATTCCTTCAAGCTCAATATCACACTGATATTGCAGCATTGTTAAATTCCAGCATATAATTCTTAGTAATTGTTCTATTTTAGTTCATTACTGTCCATGAGTATCAGGTTCCTATCATAAACTGTAGTCAAAATGCCCAGTGTCCTTTTAAAATTAACTCCTCTGAACTAATTTTGTTTGTGATTTTGACTCATCACCTCTGTTAGTTAATTTTATGATAACCTTGCAAAACAAAGCCGAAGTTTCAGGTTCAAGAGAAGAAATATCAAGTTAAGGACCAGGAAAGTTTAATAACTTAATATATATAAACTGATCTTGTGTTTGAATCTAATTCCAAGTCTTGGAAGTTTATTGACTTTAGCAAGTGTGGGAGAGTTTTTGTTAGCTGCACTTGTTAGAACTAGATAGGATTCAATACTAATTAGATATATATTTACTGGGAAGTACATATAGGCATCAACCCATAAGTAAAATCATTGTTTTAATTTTGTATCTTTGAGCTTGCCTTAGTTGCATCAAAGTCTAGTAGTGGCTTATAGACCTGAGTAAATAGAGATTTTGAAACAATGGGAAAGCTGAGGTTTGAAGGTGGTGCTCTTAAGCTCTAAAATCATTGAGAACAGCAATGTTTTAAAATACAAGATTACATAGTCAATTGATAGATTATTGATTTGAACTTTAATTGGAATGATTATTCATGTTTTCGCACAAAAGTTTTGTTGTAGAAAAATACTTCTGAAAGGTACTAGCAAAAGTTGGAAAGTTCTGAACTCAAAGTATTATAGTTAAAAAGGATAAGGGAAGGAAAAGAGTACGATGGCTAATGGCATGAACAAGCTGGAGCTAATTAATTGATATTTTAAAATTAGTCCTTGCTTATATGGTTGCAACTAGGCTACTTCAGCCCCAAAGTCATATTATCTGTAGTTGTTTGTGGCGGTAGTAAGAAGTAAAATTCAAGATCTGAGTACTGAAACTGAGCATGATCTTTGCTCCAAGTACATCAATGAAATGTGTGTACTAGCATTCTCCTCTGTGTGATACGAATGTGTGCACTGTGCACCAACAATCAAGTGAACCTGTTTTCTTTTTCCCCTGATGTTTCAAATATACATTAATAAGTATCTTCTTTAATATCAAGTTCTTTTCTTCTATTTTAGAGAATTCTAGTGTTATTTCAGATTATGAAAGTTGAGTTTGGGACTTGGTTGTTTTCTTCTATACCATCACCACTGCAGTATCTTAACAGAACATAATGGAGGATAACGTATTTTTAGCAACTATGATGATCAATTGAAGGGTAGTGAGTGATTCACTTGAAATATTTTGTCCTTCAGGTGGAACAACCTGAGATGTTCTACCACGATGAGGAATACAAGTCTAAAAGCTGGCACTTCCCCTCATACAACTTCAATGTGTCAGTTATCTGGTCACCATTCCTTGTGCAAGCCGCCATTTTCGAGGACATAAATGGCGTTTCAAGTTCTGAAGTTGAGCTACAACTTGACAAACTGGATAGTAAATGGACGGATCAGTACTTTAACTTTGATTACCTCATTTTTTCAACTGGGAAATGGTTTCTCAAATCTGCAATCTACTATGAGAATGACACTATATTGGGGTGTCACTCCTGTCCTAAAAGGAACCTGACAGAGCTGGGGTTCAACTTTGCTTATCGCAAAACCCTCAAATCTGTCTTCAACTTCATAGCCTCTTCCAATCACAAAGGCTTGATATTTTTCAGGACATTCACGCCTGATCATTTCGAACATGGGGAGTGGTTTAGTGGCGGAACTTGCAATAGAACAGCGCCAATTAAAGAAGGTGAAATGGAAATGAAGGAGTTGAACATGATGCTTCGGAACATTGAGTTAGAGGAGTTTGGAAAGGCAGCCGCTGAAGCTCTAAGAAATGGAGTGAATCTTAAGCTTGCTGATTTTTCACCTCTTTCGCATTTGAGACCTGATGGGCATCCTGGTCCATACAGGGAGTTTCAACCATTTGCTAAGGGCAAAAATTCCAAAGTTCAGAATGATTGCTTGCATTGGTGTTTACCTGGGCCTATAGACTCATGGAATGACATACTAATGCAGATGGTTCTCAACGGGTGAGAAAAAAAAAATCAGTTAATTGCTCCATACAGTTCCCTCATGGAGGAAGTTGTGAATAGGGGGTGAATTAATAGTCTCTGTATAATGTGATTCTTAGTATTAGTATGCAACAGAAGTACAACGGAGATTGGAGGCAAACAAATTGAATGTGGCTGCAGAAAGGATTATAAATCTCAGTTTTCAGCTGATTTTGATATTTACATATGTATCAGACATTGTATTTACCATGAAAGTGAATTGAGAGTTAAAGTGCATGGCCAAAAGAATCATTTTTTATCTGTGGGGCCATCCAAGTTTATTTGCTTCAACTGTTGTTCAAGCTCATAAAACTGCTAGAAACTATATGATCTCTTGGTCATGAAGAGCTAGACTTCTGGAGTTATATATACAGCACTGATCTTTGGTATTCAATGGGTGGGTGAGACTCCTGAGAAACAGGATTGAAACTATCGAAGTGCAAGATGCCTCGTTACTTTTGATGCCTTCATAAGCCATTGTTCGAAAATAGCTTCGTACCAAAAATTATTTTTTGTATTCTATATCGTACGAAATATTCTGAGAAACAAATATACAATTTTAAAAAAGTATAAAGGAAATTATGCACGACTAGTCATCTAGAACAGGCTGTAAGCAACAGGTAATCCAATCAACAGGAAAAAATGGTAATGGTTGAAAATAAATACCAATTAAACGATGAAATATTTGTAAATTCTTTGCACAAAAAGTTATCTTATTATTGGCATGCATTTTCTGTAGGAACAAATGACGGAAAAATAATTTATATATGGTGTTTGTATAGGTGATTTACACTAATATGATAAAATCGGTAAATTTACTTGTATATGGTGTTTTAGAATCCGCCATTGGCGAATTCAATAAAAAATATTATTTTGGTGGATTCTGAGTCTGACTTTGGTGGCGATATTTTATTTTAATATTATTTTATTGAATCCGCCAATGGCGGATTCAATAAAATAATATTTTTTACACTGAATTCGATACAAATTCAGTACATAAACATTTTTTTATTGAATCCGCCTTTGACGGATTCAGTGTTGAATCCGCCTTTGACGGATTCAGTGTTGAATCCGTCTTTGGTGGATTCTATACTGCAAACACCATATTGTATGAATTTTTTTTAAAACACCATGTTGATGTAAATATACCACTCAAAAACCATATACAAAAAAAAGACCCACAAATGACGTGGTGTATATGAAATTCTATCAAATTTAACGGTGATTGGTAAATAAGATAAAGTGATAGAGACACAATCCAAGCAGAGATTTTTCTTCAGCGGATTATGCAGCACTTTTTTTTTTAACACGGTACTGCCTTTATTAGACCTTTGAATGTCTGTCATTTTATTTCTACATAAAATAATTATTTGATTTTCTGTATTAAAGAATTAGCATTATCTTCTTGACCACCTTTCCAGTCAAAACCAAACAGTGATGCGTTTTCCACTTACAAAAAACTTACAACGGTACAATACAATAGTAGTTGTCAATGGCTCATTCATCTGTGCTGATTCGGGTCTGTGGTTCATTGACCCAAAAATTCAAACTTGCCCACAATGGTAAATAATTTATTTATTTATCTTCTCCATGGAATGGCACCAACGGTCAAATACTAACAAGGACACTCCCACCATCTTATCTTCAATCTCATTCTCTTTCAAATTTAAAAAATCCGACCGTTGCGCCGACCCTATAAAATAAAATAAGAACCCGCTCTGTGTACTCCACACACACAAACAAATACCCTTCACTGCTTTCTCCCTTTTTTAATTTCTCAATTCTCAAATACGCTTTTTCCTTCTTGAGATTCATGGCTGATACAGTTGCAGAAGTGCCCACAAAGAGGTTAAGAAGCAAAAGGGCACTCAAGGACAAAAACTCATCAACAACAAATGAGGCCAGCAACAACATGGCTTCTGCCAAGGTCACAGAATCTACACCACCGGTTTCCGATAACGTGACCAAGGAGAACCACGGCACCACCACCACCCTTTCTCAGCCCAAGAAGGGAGGAGGAAGAGGTGCCTCAAAGAAACAACAGAACACCAAGCAGCAGGAGCAGGAGCAATCTTCTTTCGAGAAAGACTTGCTTGAGATGCAGGAGAAGCTGCAGCAGCTGCGCCTCGAGAAGGAGAAGACCGAGGAGCTCTTGAAGGCCAAAGATGAGGCCCTCAAGCAGAAGGATCAGGAGCAGGAGAAGCTTCAGATGGAGCTCAAGAAACTCCAGAAGTTGAAGGAGTTCAAACCCACCATGGTTAGATAAGTTTGGATCTTGATTTTCTTTTTTCTTTTTTTCACTTTATGTGGTATGCTCAAGTTTTGCCTTCAAAAATTGCAGACTTTGCCTGTGCTGAAAGACAAGGAACAAGAAAAGAAGGACAAGAAGAAGAACGGGTGCACTGAGAAGAAGAGGCCTTCTCCTCCTTACATTTTATGGTGCAAAGATCAATGGAATGAGGTATCACAACAAATCCTTTTCTTTTCTTTTTTAATCTTGAAATTGGGATTTGTGTGCTCTTCTTCTTTTGTATAAAGAAATTTATGGTATTGATGGGTTGATGCAGATTAAGAAAGCGAACCCAGAGGCAGAGTTTAAGGACATTTCAAACATGTTGGGGGCTAAATGGAAGACAGTAAGCGCAGAAGAGAAGAAGCCGTATGAGGAGAAGTACCATGCTGAAAAAGAGGCTTATCTGCAGGTGATAGCAAAGGAGAAGCGTGAAAGTGAGGCGATGAAGCTGTTGGAAGAGGAGCAGAAGCAGAAGATTGCCATGGAACTGCTTGATCAGTATATCCAGTTCAAACAAGAGACAGAAAAAGAGACCAAGAAGAGCAAGTAAGAATCATATCATATAGATCTCACTTCTAATACAACAACCATGTGCGTGTTATTACCAAAATCCATATAGCATTGTTTATAGATGTTTGTGTTTCACTACTCACAGGAAAGAGAAGGATCCATTGAAACCAAAGCACCCTATGTCAGCTTATATCTTGTTCACAAACGAGAGGCGTGCAGCTCTTGTTGCAGAGAACAAGAGTGTGGTCGAGGTTGCCAAGATCACAGGCGAAGAGTGGAAAAACATGACAGAACAACAGAAGAGGCCTTATGAAGAGGTCTCTCTCATCCTTCACTATTTGATTTTGCACCTCTTTTTAGTGGTTTTATTTGTTTCTTCTTGCTAATTAGTAAGTGAATGGCAGATGGCAAAGAAGAACAAGGAGCAATATGTCCAAGAAATGGAAGCTTACAAACAGAAGAAAGATGAGGAGGCTGCCCATCTCATGAAGGAGGAGGAGGAGCATATGAAGCTTCAGAAACAGGAAGCCTTGCAACTGCTCAAGAAGAAGGAGAAAACTGAAAATCTCATCAAGGTTTTTTTTCTTCTTTTCATCCTCGTCCTTCTTTCCTAGCTTACTGACACTTCCACAGTGGCTAATCCACATAAAACATAATGCAGAAAACAAAAATGAATCGCCAGAAGAAGAAGCAAAACAAGGAAGACAAAAATTCTGATCCAAACAAGCCCAAGAGACCTCCATCCTCATACCTCCTATTCAGGTGAGGTGATTAAAGTGAATTTAAGCTACACTAAGTTGAAGAGGGCATATGGTGTTCATTCATAGATATATGTAACTAACAAGTAAAAACTTTTATTTGGGGTGCAGCAAAGAAGCAAGGAAAGGTTTGCAAGAGGAACGACCAGGAATCACTACCTCCACCCTTAATGCACTTATTTCTTTGAAGTGGAATGTACGTATTGCTAGTTCTAATTTTGAATGTGCTTAAAACACAATTCCCACTTTACACATGTCTCTAATTAATTCTTCATCATGGCTATATAGGAACTGAGTGAGGAAGATAGACAATTGTGGAATGGCAAAGCTGCTGAAGCAATGGAAACATACAAGAAGGAATTGGAGGAATACAACAAATCACTTGCTGCAGCAGGCGCAAGTCAGGAGCAGGAAAACTGAGAATGTTCCCTTAGTATTTTGGCATGTTCAAATCTGTATTGAACATGATGATGCATGCTTTTATTGTCTCTGTAATTTCTTCTCTAGTCTGTTCGTTAGGTGTGGAATTGGGGAAGTTTAACTGTTGAGTAATAATTTTCACTCATTTTCTTCTCTGATGAATGAATGATCTAGACTCATGCTACTTTGTAGTGATACTAAGGGTGCTGGTATATCAGCAATAAAAAAATGGGTATAATCAAATCTAAAAATGAAAAATTAAAGTTTGTATTTGTAAGTAGGGATCACATCAAATTTAAGGTGATTGAAAAAGTATTTTTCCGTGATACTGTCGGCCATTGGAGAGTTGTATTGTTCTCTTCTTATGCACCGAGTTCTCTTATCCGTAAACGGAGTGCTGTTCCGGAGTATTTTGTAGTGATACTAATGGTGCTGGTGTATCAACACTCAAAAAATGGGTGTAATCAAATTTAAAAATAAAAAATTAAAGTTAGTATTTGTAAGTAAGGATTGTCGGCCAAATTTAAGATGATTGAAAAAATATTTTTCCGTGATTGTCGGCCACTGGAGTTGTATTGTTCTCTTATGCACGGAGTGCTGTTCCCTGCTGTCGGCCATTTTGTTTCACATTTTGCTTTGTTACTCATATAACATGCGCATGGAAAATTAGATACTTTTTCTGATTACGCAACTTACCAAATTTTAGGAACCTTTTTTTTTTTCCTCTTAAAACAATTGCCCAAAAATGGATGCGTAAAAGATCTTTCACTGCTTTAGCAAAAGGGAAGATGGTCGAGCATTGTTCATAAAAAGGGGCTAAGGTATATTGGCATTTTGTCCTATGTTTTCTTATTTCTACACACTATATGCGAACTTTAATTTTAGCCCCTGAATTGTTTTTTAATTTCGTTTCAGAATTTCTAAAATTGATTAGATTGAATGATTGGCTCGTTAGCTGGTTATACTCATCAAGTTTGGATATTTGGACAAATAAAATCAAGAAACAAAATAAAACTCATCAAGTTTGGATATTTGGACAAATAAAATCAAGAAACAAAATAAAATTCATATATTATATGAACCATCAGTTTTAAACCATTAATTTATTAGTAGAAAAGTACAGCATGTTTTATTAAATTTATTTTAATTTATTATGTCAAATTGAAAATAAAGAAGCTAAATTAAATTATAATTTTATAAAAAATATTTCTTATGTAAATTAAAAATATTTTTAATCTAAATTGAAATTGAATTTTCATGCTCTCAATTATATAATTTTATAAGAAAACTTAGTTTTATATTTCTCATATTCAAACAAATTAACAACTTTTAATTATTATAAAAGAATACATTTATAATTACATCCAAACGTAAAAAATGTCGGCTTCTAGTTTTGATTCTGCTTCTGAAGAATTTTCTTAGAAGTTTAACCAAACCAGGTCCATATATTATTATTTAACATATTTTATAGATTTACTCAAAAAAATTCAGGCATATTTTAAGGCTTACTCAAAATAGTACAATTTTGTCATAAATTGTTAAGATATAATAGAGAATGCATTGAAATGTCTGTTTTCTTGTATTTAAAAAGATAATTTAAAAATAGTAATATACTAAAAAAAATCACGCAGCAAAAAATATTTTCATCATTATGATAATTTAATAACTTTAGTCAACAATTTATTATAATTAAACTAAACTACCAATTTATTCTCTCAAAGATATATGCGATAGTTTAATTAGCAAAAAGATTTTTAATATCAATTTAGTCCTTAAAAGAAAAACAAATGATATCAATTTAGTCTCTAAAAGATACATATAAGATTACTTTAGTAAATAAAAGATGCAAGGAGACTAGTTGGGATTCGACATCTCAAATATAATAAGGTGTCTTGCTTCTCTTGACCAACTCCACTTGGGGTTGGTAGTTTAGTTTTATAATTATTGTTAATTGTCTTTTTTTAGCATTTTAGAATAACAATGGTAGTGATTACAAAGGCTAATTTGAAATCATAAGGGCTCTCTCATTCCTTAACCATATATTCATAGTTCAATTCTGATCTTAGAAATAAAGCAATTTTAAAACTCGTAGCTATTATCTACCCTTTAAATGGGCCTTCAGTACGCAATGGATTAACCCATGGAGAGACGGATTAAATGGCAAAACCAAATAAAGAATAACAATACTAATAATATACCAATGTGGTATTAATAACTATATATGTGTATTTAATAATGTTAGTAACTCTTTATTTATCATTTTTTTAATTAGTACTCACATTGTGAAAGTTATTAGTTACTTTTACAGTAATTATAAATTACTAATAATACTAATATATGATAATGTTATCATTAATTGTGCATTTAATGACACTATATAAATTTTCAGACCTGGACCTCTAAAACTTAAAAGAACAGGGAGACAGAGAATACACAGAGTAGACATAAGGAAGCCGCGGTGGGGCCGATAACGAGGGCCGTACGTACTTGAATGATCGGCGGAGGAAACAAGCCATGGCGCGCGTGCCTTGGCTGAAAGATATATGTCAAATCTCTCTCACCCTTGGGTCCTTTTGGTATGTGTTGCAATCAGCCTACATATAGTGGGAATGCTTTTCTTGCTTTTGCACGTAGTTAAGTGGGCTACAAATGGAGTCTTGAAGTTATCTCATTCTCAGGTCATGCTGGATCCATTGGATCTTAATTGTTTAAGGTATGTTTATGGGTTTGAATTGTGGAGGAAAAGGGAGGGGAGGGAAGAACTTGTAATATAATTTTATATTATAAGTCTTTCCTTCTCTTCTCTTTCCCTTAAAAATCCAAACTCACAAACATATCTTAAAAATCTCAGGCGGAGGGAAACTAGTTAAAGCGTGAACACTTACATATACGTATAATTGGTTTCACTAATGAGAAGTGCTATCTTAACACCCAAAAGTGGATGTCTAAAACAGACACCCACTTTTTAACCGTTGGATGTGATAGATGTTAAGAATAAGTAGGGATATTCATCACATCCAATGATTATAAAGTGGGTGTCTGTTTCAGACACGCACTTTTGGGTGTTAAAATAGTTTTTCTCTTCACTAATGGCCAAAGCCTCACCTCCTTATAAATGAATGCAAGAGCAAGACGACCTTGCCCTGCAGCTACCTTGTTCAGTTCTATACGGCTCAACTCAATCAAAGAGAAAGATTCCTTCTCTCTCTCATCTCCTGCCTAGCTCAGTTGCCCTTTTAAAGCCGAACAAATAGCTATACTTGCACAAATACAATCTTGTAATTAGCCTATATAATATATATATTTATATTGCGCACATAAGTATATACAAGAATTGATTGTTAGTATATATACTCCTACTAGCTCCTACTCTCTCGGAGACGATGGCAGACCCACGTAAAGGGGACCCCTTCCGGGAGAACCACGTCCGTGATGAGGAAGACGCCGGAGCTGCTTTCGTCCTCCAGTCCAAAGGTATATATACATGTTTCACTTCAATCAATACATGATGATCTCGTGGCAACAATTATATGTTCTCCTCAATGCCACTGTTCGTACTATTATTGTTATATAACATGTTGTGATGTATGCAGGTGAATGGTGGCATGCGGGGTTTCATTTAACGACGGCGATCGTGGGGCCAACGATATTGACGCTGCCGTACGCGTTCAGAGGGTTGGGGTGGGGGCTGGGGTTCTTGTGCCTCACGGTGATGGGTGCTGTAACCTTCTACTCATACTTTCTCATGTCCAAAGTCCTTGATCACTGCGAGAGGTCCGGTCGCCGCCACATCCGCTTCCGCGAACTAGCCGCTGACGTCTTCGGTATTATTTATTCACTGATTAATGATCATTACTATGCTTCACCATCACCCAACTTAGTTGCAGTTTCTTATTAATTAGCAGTTATTGCCGAAGACTTTTTGTTATTTACTTATTTATTTATTAATTTATTTATTTATTTATTCAGTTTGTGAATCACAATTGCATAAGTTTTTCTACTTAATTATTGACTTATTATTTTTTGGTTCTGCTTGACCTAGATAACTGTTACCAAAATACTGTGTGGCTCAAGTTTTGGCACATGTCCTTAGTGCGAGTTTAGTGACAGATTGATCTCTCTGTCTTTCTTTCCATTCTTATTTTTTGTCCTCATAGAAGAGTCAGATTAATTCATGTTTTGTTAAGTGTAAGATGATGTGAGACATTTCAAAAAAGATTTTCCTCCTAATTTTTACTTTATTTTTTAAAATAAAAATGCACATATAGTGCGCTGAAAATAAAATTTTTTAAGAAATATGTAGCACCGGTCTAATTTATTTTATTTTATTTTGGTACACCACTCTAATTTATTTAAATGTGTAGGTTGTTTAGCTTTCCCTGTTGCTTTCGTTTGTGGCAGGGTCGGGATGGATGTTCTATTTTGTAATCTTTATTCAAACAGCAATCAACACTGGCGTTGGCGTGGGGGCAATTTTGCTTGCGGGCGAATGCCTTGAGGTTTACTTTGTTTTTATATATTTATTACTTTTTTTTTTCTTGTTGCTTATTATACATTTTCTATCAATTCCTTTCTCTTCCATTCATTTGAGATAACTTTTCCGTCTTTTTTCTAATCGAGTTATAATAATAAGTCTTGCATCATAGTGACGTCAATGAAACTCGTTATGTGATTCATACTCATTCTAGATAACCAGTTGCGTTTTCTAATTTTATTGAAATTCCGAATTTCGCTTTCTCCTTTCAATGGGATTGGTGTCTTACTCATTCTGTTTTGTCTTTTCTAACCTTTGAAGAAGCTTGCACAATGATTTAAGTGTTGAAGCCTTCGCGAGCCGTGAAGTATTTGCGATGTTTTCAAAGTACCATTAACTTTTACAAGTTGTTGTGCTAACCCAAATCGTGCTAAATAAAAACGGGCTCTTTATTGGTAGTGTAATAGCATGTGCCCCTTCTGAAAGCTAAGTACTACTATTTAAGTAGTACTCTATTTGAGTATTAATTTATCGAGATTGAGTTATGGAAGTTCTCACCCAGATTATGTATTTATTGATCATCTTAATTTGGACGTACAAAAAATTTTAAACCCTACGATGGGTGAGTATATATATTTTAATTTTACCGGAACTGATGAGTTCTGTTGAGTAGTAGTGAATTGACAAAGGGGAGTCATTATTCAATATCATAATTGATTAGTTTATGAAAATAAAATTAAAAAAAATTGAAAATGACAAGATTCATGTTCAATATCAAATGATTGGACTGTTCGTCCAAGTGAGGCTCGGAGCCCAGTTAATCAAATGTTTATCATGCATTTATTAGGATTTATATCACATGAAATGCTCAGTTATTCTCGTGAGTTAACTTGCTGTTGTTTTAAGCCTCAATGGCAATGGTTTCAAGCCATCATCGACTAGATATTTAGGATAGGATAGCTGATTGAATTCGGTTACAAGCTGATAAATTTATTGAACCTGTTGAAAAATATCTGATTCTGCTGCAGAAGTGGTTTGACTTTTATTAATGATTGTGTTACCAAGTGAGGAGTCTTGCTTATAGTATTTCAGTGTTTAGTTTTTAAATTGGACAATCCTATTTATTTATTTAATTTATTGCTTTTCCTTCATGTTGCGGAAGATCGTGTACTCCAACATATCACCTCATGGATCCCTGAAACTGTACGAGTTTATAGCAATGGTTACAGTGGTAATGATAGTTTTATCTCAGCTTCCCACTTTCCATTCACTGCGACACATCAACTTATGTTCTTTGCTTCTCAGCCTGGGCTACACCATCCTCGTGGTTGGAGCCTGTATCCACGCAGGTACGGTATTACAAAGTCATTGCACGTTGAACTTTTGATCTTTTTCTGTGCCATTATACTCATAAATCATAACTCTTTTTCAGTAAAGTACAAATCCAACTCAATTAAATCGCAATATCGCAATTCGAAATTACTGATTATTATGCCACTAGGATAATTATGATATTTGTCATATTAGTTTCCACTTGTCGCCGTACAGAAAATATTGATCGAAATTATTCGAGATCTAACATGGTAATGTTTGAGAGGAATGATGATTAAATGAACTATGTCTGAAAACTCTCCCTTGGTGGTTTGGAAAAGATGAACGATAATGCTAATCCATAGGAAATGTGTTGGATGTCTTCTAAGGACCTTTTTTCTTTTCTCCGATTGAGGGTGCCGCCTGACTCTCCCTATATCCCTCCCTAGATGCTAGGCACCCGTTCCCAACCCTCTTGTGCTACTCTCTCTCCTAACAACCTAGTGTACTTAACCTCTTTTGACACATGTCTTGAGGCACTATAAGATAAGACACAAAGTTGACATATTGCCATAAATGAGTTGTACTTATAATAGAGTAGGCTAAGTGAGTTTCTTCCACTATTCACATAGTTGACCCAAATATATATTGTGTGTGTTATGATATAACGTGCATGTGTGGTTTACTCTACTTTCTCGAAATGAAATGTGTTTCCGCACAGTAATGCTCTCTTACCCAAATCCCACGAGACACGACATCTTCTTCCTAGACAAGGAGAAAGGTCCCTCCACTTTTCCTATGAGGTTACCCCTATATGGGCCCAACTCTTCTTGAAAGGGGTTACATTACCCAAACGCATCAAGCCACTTGAGGAATAGTTCCCTTATGGGCCTTGGTTTAAGCCCATGAATATTTCTTAAGGGGTCGGGCGTCATCCAAGTGCCCTCTCCTTTTGGGTCTCTTAGGCCTAAAGCAAGGCCCAGTATAATCCAAAACCACCAAGTCTTTTTTATCACAATACTCAAACAGTTTTATCAAAAATAGTCAGGGACACTGCTAAATTCACTTCGCCCTTCACGAAAGCATGAAGTTTATTTTAGAACAAGCTCGACAGTTGTCCATGAACTTTATAATTCTGATATTATAGTTTTAGATAGTAAGGTATTATTCCCAGTTCAATTATTGACCATGAGCTCCGCAATGATGTGGTTAACTATTCAAATTTTTGGTCATTAGTTGCTCATGGAGTGGTGTTAACTTAGTGAGGTCATTGGTTGCCAACAAAGCATATTCTTAATTTTTTTCTGTTCAGGAATCAATCGATTTCTTTTTTGCTTTCTCGAGAATAAAGCAGTTTCCAGTGGATTCTGCAGAATAATTTCATGTTTGCGGAGGTAGAATTATTGGACTTTTTTTTTTTTGGGGGATCGTTTTGGTCGAATGTTAGACTTACATTATTTTCATTTTTGGTCGCGAATATTAGAAGTAGTTAGAACCGAACTTGTTTAGGCTAGAGTATGCAATGAGCCCATATTAGTTATTATTCCCTTGGGCTGGCCCTGGTTATCTGTCGTTTTGGATCCCTTGCAAGGAATGGGTCATAGTTGGACCTTTTCCCATTTATCATGCACTACATGTTTGGAACCCACAATTTGGGCCCAAAAACACTTGACCCGAAAAAAGAACAGAAAACAAAAGAAAAACAATAAAACCCAACCCAAAAAAAGAAAAACAAAAAAATGGCAATTTTTAATTCTCCAATGAGTCTTATATGAACATAAAAACTTATTTTTCCCAAAAAAAAATTTATAATTTCTTATCTTGTGCCTTTGTGATACTGGTCAAATAAAATACAAATAATAATATAATTGGTGCCCACAATTGGGAAACTACAGTTAGTTCATTGAATTCTGATAATTGTTCCAATGATCTAAGCAATCACCAATTATTTTGCAGGCAAATCAAAAAACGCCCCTCCAAGGGACTATTCCTTGGAGCCTAAGAAGTCTGCTAGGGCCTTCAGCGCCTTCACTTCTATCTCCATAATTGCAGCAATATTTGGAAACGGCATACTACCCGAAATACAAGTACCCACACTTCCTCCTCCTCAGTTGAAATAATCTCTATATATATTTCGTTGTTTCAAAAGACAATATATGTTTATATTATTGTGGAGTTCTTTACTGAAGATGCATGCAAAAGACGGCCAGCTTATATAGGTGGAAATCATGTATGATAACACCACGAGTTGCAAAATTTGTAGCCTCAATGCATGATTAGGCCTAAGAAATTTGGAATGGAGCGATAATGAGGACTTTAGGACGTTTGTAGCCTCTATGCCATAATTATCAAGGGAAATAAAAAGGATGATAGAGCCTTCAAGATGTTCCATAAAATTAGCTTTACTTAACAAATGCTTGATCTTGACCTTACAATACATTGATCATATCATTACTGAATATATACAGGCAACTCTAGCGCCCCCTGCCACTGGGAAGATGGTAAAGGGCCTTGCTATGTGTTATGCTGTGATTTGCGTGACTTTCTACTCTGCTGCAGTTTCTGGATACTGGGTATTCGGAAACAAGTCCAATTCAAACATTTTAAAGAGTCTGCTTCCAGATAACGGACCTTCTTTGGCTCCAACTTGGGTCCTTGGCCTTGCAGTCATCTTTGTTCTTCTTCAGCTCTTTGCCATTGGCCTGGTAATTAACATTGTCACGTTGGCTCTGTATATTTTACTTTATTGATTAATTCCTTGTTTGTCTGAAATATCACAGGTTTATTCTCAAGTTGCATACGAGATAATGGAGAAGAAATCAGCTGATGTGAAGCAGGGAATGTTTTCCAGAAGAAACCTTATTCCTCGCATAATTCTTCGAACAGTTTACATGATATTCTGCGGGTTTTTGGCAGCCATGCTACCATTTTTTGGGGACATCAACGGTGTGGTTGGTGCTATTGGTTTCATCCCTCTGGATTTCGTTCTGCCTATGCTTCTATACAACATGACACACAAGCCCCTCAAATCATCCTTAACTTATTGGATTAACTTATCAATCATTGTGGTCTTCACGGGTGCAGGAATCATGGGCGCATTCTCTTCTATAAGGAAATTGGCTCTTGATGCAAACCAATTCAAGCTCTTTGGAAGTGATGTTGTGGATTAATTAAGCAAATTAAATGCCTGCATAAACCATGACAATTAATATATTGTCTTCATAAAAGTTACTTCGATTTGTAAAATGGGTGATTGCAGGGAGATAAAAAGCACTGTCCCCAGCATTCGAGTTGTACGACCGTTACTAACACCAAGCTCATCTCAAGGTCTTGAGAGGTTGTAATCTTATGTATAATTATAATTAAGTTCCACAGCAAGTAATAACTGGAGCTCATGGTAGCTTAAATCTTCTTGTTTCTGCTTTAATTTGGTCGCACGGCTCTCGTGCAGTATGTTCATAAATAGTAGAATATAAGGCGCTCTGAATAAACTTTGCGATGTCAATAGTATTGATGTAAGGGGATAATCCTTTTCACAAATTCAATTTCATGACTTTTATTAACTTACACCTTAATAGTGTTGATTGAAAACTCAAATTGAAGTAATTTTTAAAATAACAGTGAATAAATATAACTTATAAAACATTCTTACAATATATATAAAATTTAAAATATTCAATTTTATATTGTTATAGTGCATCTTGATTAATCTAATGTATTTGATCAAATGGTTCAAGAAGATTACGACCCAATTATTTTAATCTTAAAAAACTACCCGACAGCACCTCCTACAGCTATACGTGTCCAGAGTCCAAACATGTTATATCCGTGTCAAACTTCCAACTTGTACCAAATATACATCGCGAGTAGATCAGCCACTTTAAACTGTCTCTGTCTGAATTAATGTATACAACTTGAAACTGACGACGGATGTAATTTTCATCTTTCCCCGTTGTACTTAGGTTATTACGTCTTCAAGCTTCTTAAGCAGTTAAGTTGTGAATTTTAAGTGAATATGTAGCAAATTAGAAAGGTTATTCACCAAATGTTATGTGTTAATTTTGAATTTTTTAAATTAATTTAAACTAAAGTATTCTTCGAAAAAAAATGTTAGCAAAAAGTTCGAAAGTGGCTAAATTATACGTAAAATGAGAGGGGCTTCTTTCCTCTATACGCAAAAATCAGGATTGTTTAGAGCCAAGAAAGATAAAACGAGTGAGCTACTACTTTATTTACACTTCTTTGAACATGACAAACCTTGAATCGTTGAAGTTCCGGAACCACATGCTATAAGCGCACTGATAACAAAATTACGGCTTAAGAGATAATCCTAATTCCTTAATTGTGTACATGGAGAAGCACTCATCAGTAACTTGCGGAACAATGTGAACTTGCAAATAATTAAATCTGTTGAGGCTCTATATTATATTAGGCCCCCACATCCGCATGATTTTTAAGTTAATATCTGGTGGATTAATTAAGCATACAGAGTCTCGGTTATATGTATAATATACGACATGTTATATATATATATATATATATATATGTGGTGCATACAACCCATAGGATTCGAGGGATTTTATTCCACGTCCCAGTATCCCACTTCTTCTCATTTATTTATCTATAACTTACATCGTTTTCAATTCCCACTACATACTTAATTGAATAGGCAGTCGAAGATTGCTTTTTAAAGTTCTTTAAATATTAAAGCTTATGTGTACCGAAAATATATATTTGTCCAATGTTGATCCAGCAGCTAGCAAGAATCACCGCGGAAGCACATGCAGCAATTGGGAAAAAGAAATAAATGGAGTGTTTCCTCTCTCACGGATTTAATGCCAATGGTAATGGTCAATATCCGCGGGACGTGAAACGCTGACAAGCGTTATACCCTTTTCAGCAAGGCACAAGTCATAACTAACGCGTTTGCTGTTTCACCAACCATTACAAAAGTGTTCACAACGCAGTCACCCTCCCCTATAGCCCCCTTCTTCTTATCATCTATATATCTCTCTCAAACCTTCTCCTATATAGTAAGTACAGTGCATATATACTGAGAGTTCACAAGCTCTCCAATAAAAAGCTTAATTCTCTGAGATCAAACGTGAATCAAAGCCATATATATATATATAGCTAGCTAGCGCACATGATGGAGAAATCCAAAGGAGAAAAGCAGAACCGGTTTTCATCAAAGGCAAGGAGTGCCTCTTGGTCCGGCAACAACACAGGTGTTTGGGACTGTGGAAGCACACTGTATGACTCCTACGAGCTCAACTCCTTCAAACGCCAAATCGACTCAGCCATAGCTAATTCTCCGAGAACAATTTCCATGCCTCATTTACAAGAACGATCTCGTCTCTCTCTTCAACCTCAGAGTCAGCCATCTGCACCCTCTTCATCCAACAAGTCTTTCAAGATCTCTCGCGCATTCCAGAAGCTTCTCCGCTTTGTTTTCAAGTCCACCAATAAACCCAGGATTTCTGGCGGTAGCAACACCCGTACTAGTAGTGCTAGTAGTAATTATAATAATCTCCAGGTGGCAGAGAAATATTCCAAAGAGCGTTTGTATGTGGTTTATGATAAATCTGATCAGCCAGTTCTGTCAACAATCCCGGAACTTCCAGAGTTTGAGGTGGGTGGACTTTCACCAGAGATCAGTTCCTTGGTCAGAAAGTCAGCTTCCGAGAGGTTTGAGCCCACTGCTATTGGTATTTCGTGTGCTTAACTTCACGAAATCAAATGACTCAGTCTTTAGGTTATAATTAATAATTAATAATATAATACTGTATAGTTATTGCTGTGGCTGTACCATAGCACATGTGATATTTGTATATAGCGTGTGCTAGATTTTTCTGTTTTTTAATACACGTTTGGATGATTCACGATGCGATTTTTTTTTATCTCTTTAAGTTTTATTTTATGAGATAAACTTGAATGATTGATCGTGAAGGAATGTGCAACTTTGACGATTATGCTACTTATGATTATTATTAATAAAAGGAAAATGAAAACTGGTGGAAAGTTCCACCGGCCCATGAAATTAAAAGGTCATAGGCTGGCGGTGCAATATCCCGGCCAAAGCCCCGACACGGGGGATAGGGTGATTGGCGTGGTGTCATGGTTGTGGGGCATCCATTTATAGTGGGCGATTGCCAAATTGGCTTATCAACTGTGCAAAGACTTGAACTTTATTTGAAATCTGGAGATGCGTATCTGTATGAATGAATTAAAAAAGAAACAGTGAAAGGGAAACGAGTTGTCATATTTTATAAACACTAGGTACGTACCTAGTAAAATAAAATAAGTTTAAATAACAGAATTATTATAAGAAATACTTTGATTTTATAATTATGGTTAGAGAAATTGTCAATATAAAATTATGACGCCAGTACTTCTTGAAATAATCAAAGCCTTGTCAACATAAAATGTTTTGAGCGCAGTCTCACTCTATTAGACGCCACACTTGGTTTGAGAGTGAGTTTCTCAGTTATTAATCATAAAATAGTTCAAATGAGACTCTCATCGATAGCATATATACTTTGCCCAATCTTCGAAAGAATCATATATGTCGTTTTTAGAATCACTGTTACAAGGAGATACCCGGGGGGGGGGGGGAAGTGATAAGATAAAGCGGAATATAATACTAAATAACTTTTTTTAAATAGAAATTCGAGTGTTTCTCCTGAAACATAAGTTGCCTGGCTCCAAAGAAGAGAGGTCGCCGGAAGGCGGTTTCAATCATCCCATTAAAATTAGACAACCTAACGAAAAGCTGCTCAAGTGCTCATTATAACTATTCTATGAGAAAGTAAACTCATTTATTGTAATTAAGGTCTTTTAATTATTTTTATCGCCAATATAATTCAACCTTGGTGTGGTTTGATTCAGTTGGGCTCGATTGAGTTCAATCGCTGGCTCAAGTGTCAGTCTAATCCAATCCACAGAGACCACATCCACAAACAGTGGTGACACCTCTTTATAGTTTCCCATTTAAGCAAAATGGAATTACTCAGATTGAGTCTACCATTTTTCCACCTAATCTTTTAAAGGTAATTTGAAGTAAATTTAATTTTATAAACAATTCAAATAGATTGAATTTACATAACAAGGGTTTCATTTAAATTTTCAAATTTATATTATTGTACTGAAATTCAAAATAATTTTTTTACTGTCAATATGAAATTATTAGGGCGATAATCAGAAAAAGGTTTATGTCATTGAAATATATTTTGCTTTAACAGCTTAAGTTTTTAAGGAACGTGTTTTAATAATATTATATCAAAATCTCCATAATTTGACTATTGCAACTAAATTCTTTTATAATCTGTTCTAAATTAAAGGTTTGAAGTATTTTTTTTTTTTGGTCTCCCAAGGGTATCCACCGTCGGCAACGGTGACTAATCCCTTCGCCAGTTTGTCAAGGCCTCGAGGTGGGATAATTTGGCGGGGAAAACTTTTTCCATTCCCAAAGCGAGAATCGAACCGTGGCTGGTTAAGGGTGAGCAGCTCTGCATTCGTGCCTTGCAGGTTAGGTTTGAAGTATTTAATAAAGACATATAATTCTTTTTAAAAAAAATCGTTTTTGGTCGTTCATTACCATAAGCAGCATTTTGCAGATCAACCCGAAGATGGGCATGAACGTGCAAGCATGGGCCTTTCGTTGATGGGATCCCAGATGAGTTTTTCGAAGAGCTTGTACCGGAGCAAAACTGGGCTGGGCCATTCCTGCGTTTTCGAACACGTCCAGAAATTTAATGTTCCCAATGTTGGTTGCGTGAATCTGACAAAAAGAAAAAATGCCTCATGACCCAAAAAAAAAAGGAGAAAAATGTTGGTTGCGTGAAGAAAGAGATGAGATGTAGATGAAGTGGCAGTGGATGGACTGAGGAGGAACATGTTCGAGATGGCCGCAGGTGCTACTGCTACTGCTACTGCTATGAATGTGATCAACCTGCCTCTTCCATCCCCAAACACCACAAAGTTTCTTCTTCTTTTCCCTTCAACTTCAACTCCTCCCTTCCCGCTATCAAAGTCAAAGAGAACCACCCCGGAACAACATCAATTTCAATTGAAGACTCACAGTTACAGTTACAGTGTTTCTAGGAAGAGAGGGGCAGGGATCGTGTGCGGGTTGCCGTTGCCGGTAGATCCATGGGCACCCACCATTGACTCCCAGAGCATTGCTACGCAGCTTTTTGCCTTCTCCCTCTTCCCCTACATCGCCTTCTTGTACTTCATCACCAAGTCCAAGACTTCTCCTAACCTCACTCTCTTCGGCTTCTACTTCTTGCTCGCTTTTGTTGCCGCCACTAGTCTGTTTTCCCCCTTTCCTCACTCTTCTTATTCTCTCTATTTAACTTTTTTCGCGATTTAACTTGCATATATATATATATATAATACTAACCTTGCTGATTTACTTTTGTTTTTTGGGCGAACCGTGCAGTACCGGCTGGGATTTATGGTAAGTTCACTTGCTGGTACAATTTTCATAATTAATTATCGATTAAGTTCATTAGATATGATGATGATGATTATGATGATGATGATGATGATGATGATGATGTGTGGTTTGTGTGTGGCTGGCGTGACAGCAAAGGTGCAATACGGGACTTCATTGTCGAATGTGGACTGGTTGCATGGTGGGGCTGAGTCGCTTCTCGCTCTCACTAACTTATTCATTGTGTTGGGACTCAGAGACGCTCTCAGGAAAGCTAAGAAATCTGGGCAAAACACACCCACTCCTGACTCGGTGTTGAAGCAGGAGAATAAATAATGTTTGAAGCCATTCTTACTAGTGGCAGCAGTATTTTCTCATTTTAGCTTTTTAGGGTCACACGTGGTAAACTAGTATGATATTTTGTACCATTCCGTATATAAAATGGTTCTAAATGTTGGATCTTGTGTCATCATTAACATTCCATTTCAAGCAAGTCTTACCAAGCTTTGATCACATGCTACTAGAAGAATGCCATGCCCCTCTCTTTTTGTTTTCAATGTTCGTTACTTTGAGATGACATAATCATGTTGCTTAAACTATGACTGTTTTGCTCTTCTGCTAAAGGTGGTTTATACCTTGTACCATTGTAAATTTTGGGCATTTGTTTATTTGAAGGAAAAATGATGCTTAACAGAGCCAAAATATTGACTACAAGCACATTTCTTATTGCTACCGTTGCTGTTTCATTGGTCTACAATTCTATCACCGTCTGAAATTGTCCTAATTTGTGATAAGTTTATACACATACAGTGTTCCACTTATTCTTAAAGTGCTTTAGGAGAAAAGTCCTGGGGTATTGAAAGGGAAATTCGGATCAATGTTCACCGGATCAACTGAGAAATTGAAATCGGGAATTGGCGAATTGGTGGCTGATGTGTTGGTGGAAATGATCTCAGGAATATCAGATTCTGAAACTGGCTGGTTGTAGATCACATCAAAGTCATTCATTTGGAAAGAAGGAGATCGGAGATACTTCGAAGATTCATGTATGTTTGGGGTTGATAAGTGTGTTTGGAAAAGGCTGCTCAAGAAGGAATCATTCTCTAGGCCTGAAGGAAACAAGCTGTGGTTTTCTTGTGTCACGTATCCAAATGAAGTCGAAGGGAAAGTGAAAGGGTATTCCATTTCTTCATTTCCCAGCTTATCGGTATTCACTGTCACTATGTTTCTGAAATTTGTAAGGTCTTCTTGTGATGATGGCTGTGCATGGTGAATATCATCATGATGACACTCTGGTTTCTCATGTTTGCTTGCTGACTTCGCTGGCGGAACAGCATTGTTTCCCTGAGAGCAGGTATGATTTCCTTTGTAAGTTATGTCAAATATAGAGGGATCTTCATCTGATCTCTGTACTTGCTTGGTGGCCCAGCAGCCCTGAGTGTTGCGGAAGGTGCACCTATAATAACTTCTGCAAATTTTCATAAGGGGTGATTAGTCACATGCTTACACAAGTAAAAGGGGTGTCTGTACTTGAGAATTCTTGTGAATTTTTTCTCAAGCAGGATAGGCAAAGTGTTCATAATCTCACCTAGGATATTTGGCACCGAGGATATCTTTCTGTCCATATTTTCTCCAATTGTAGCCATCTTCATGGGGTCCTTCAAGGCCGGTCTCAGAGCTCACTCGTACTTGATCCACCCATTTGGGCATTATCTTTCTGAAACAAATTTTCAAAAAATTGCTAGGAGCATTAGTATAACCAAACATATATAGCTGATGTTTGTGTGGCAGAAAACTGGTACCAACTCTGACTTGAAATTCACCTTTTCTTTGAATCGTGTTTAGCCTCCTGATGATCCTTGTTGGCCCAATCAACATCCTCCCTCAGAGGACTTCCTCCGCTGACAGATATTGGAGACTCTGGTAAGAAAGTTGCTGTTGCTTGATTCATGTTCTGCGACTTGGAAGTTGATACACTCCATCTTAGAATTAGTAGAGCCTTTTCGTAAGAAGATAATATCCTCTGCACCATTAAATCCCTTGTGTCAGCTGAGTATGGTGTCCTCAGGTCTGCCTTCAACTTTCTTGCTACCTCCATCCCCTGAATTAGCTCATTGATGAGTGTGTTCTGCTCCCAGCGCCGATCATCCTCCATTCTGTACTGTTTATCTATCACCTTCTTTTTTCTTTTTTGGTCAGGATCTATCACCTTAATAATGATCGAGTATACTGGTGCTTGATATGTAGTTCATGCTCTAGAGCATTATTTATACTGTGGAAATGCACTTTTATCTAGAACCAGTCCTTTCTTATTCTGCAGAAATGTTGGAAGCTGAAGGAATTTATAAGGCCTTTCGAATGGTGAAGCAAATCTATGAACATGGAAGTAGATAGCACGAGCTTTGAAATTCAAGTGGATTTCTTAAGGTTGAGTAGTTTGGTGTTGGAGCAGAGACAGAAGAGCGGGAGTGAGGCTTAGGTTAGCTAGTTTGTTTTGCTGAATGAAGGGACTGAAAGCCTTGTATTTAAAGGGTGCTAAAAAAGAAGGGTTGAAAGTCCAAGTTTGACTGGGAAAACGAGTTTTTCAGCCAAGACTAGTATTTGGTCAGTGACCACTAGAATGCGGACCCAGTCCACTCTAACTCGAAGTTGTTTTTATTTGCAAATGATATGTCCATATTCTTGTTGGATGAAAAATAAATAGGATTGATAAACCCTAAACCATGAAAATGAATTACTAGTTTATTCAAAAATAGAATAAAAAATAAATTTATTTCTTTGTCTGCATAAAAAAAAAGCTTATTTATGATTCATTTAATAAATTATTATTGAATTAATTTGTCAACTGTTTTTATAAATGCATCTCTGATTTATTTGTTTAAACTTGTATTGAATTTTAAAAATGTCTTCTATTTTTTTGGCCGTAATAAATCTTGATATATTTATAAATTATTTATTATTTGTTCAATAGTTGAATGAGTTTTATTTATTAAAAATTAATTGAACAATAAATTGATTGAATAAGATTTCTTCCTATTTTTTGAGGTGATTGGTTGGATAAGATTTATACCTAGTTAGACAGTATTGATGATAAGTTAATGCTGTGCATCAAATTTTCCACCCCTAGTTGTTGCAAGGGTTGATTCAATTGAAGATTAGAATGTAACCAAAAAAAAAAATTGAAGATGAGAATGATTGGTGGAATTGGACAGAATTTTCAAACCCTCTTCCGCGTTGTGGCTTTGATGCCTCACTATTATTGTTTTTCGTTACAGAGGAAAGAAGGACAGAGAGCTAAAAGGACTGCTGACGTGTACTCATATGGTTGTTGCCATCAACCCAGTCTCTTTGATTATTTTGCTCCCTCTTCCTCGAAGTCAATATTAATAAAGATATTTAGATACTGTGCGCTGTCTACTCTACTCGTTCTCCACGTTTGGAGAAAGTGAATTGGTGTGATAAATAAATACAGCTAGCCGTGGATGCATACTTAGTCAATCGTGCAATTAAATAATAATGTTGGTCATGTACGTCGAGATTCCCATATCAACTCCAGATTCAACCCTCTTTCTATGTTCTAGTTCGGTGCACTGTTTTTGGTCTGACTCCTTCGTTCTATATTATACCATAAGATGAGTGTTACAGAAAAGTTGAATGGGTCAAGTTACAATTTAGTGGAGATGATTCCATTGCAAGTATTAGTGTGAAATAAATTATATGTTATTTCATTCGTCCCCTGGCCCCAAGGGATCAATGCGAAAATCAATCCAATTTCTTTATAATTTTAAACAAATGGATTGCTTATTTATAACTTATTCATTGATTTAAGTGATTCAATACTCATTTTTCAAACATAAATTATCAAGTTTAAAGTAATTATGGAAGAGCTTTATCGTCAATAGGAGTTGATTTTTTTTATCTTAAAGTGACGCCCCCCTTTTTATATTGTATATGGTAAATAATCACGTGATCGACCTTTCGTTTACTGTCACGACTTGAATTATATTATCAAGTCTTTTCTGTTGGTGGATGATATATAGTATCTCTATAAATACTTCATAGGCTCAAAACTTACCTTGATCTTGGATTGAATGAGATTTCTCCCTAGCCTTATTAAACTCTATAGGTAGCATTTGTTTACGATATCCGAGACAGAAATATAGAGACACTGAAAATAGTAAAAATAAAGATATAAATAATAAATATGTATAGGGGTATTATTAAAAGAAAAAAAATTAAATTTCTGTTTCTGTATCTTATTCCCACATTTTAGAAGTACATAAATTTTATATTTTTCTGTCATGAGAACAAAAATTTTTCTATCCCATGTTCCCATTTCCACCACTAAACAGATTTGTATACGTGTCTCTGTATTTCTATCTCAGTAAACAAACACTATATATGAGTACAAAAAAAGTGAGAAGTTAAAAATAGCAGCGTTTTTAGAATAATTAATATTTGGACACCAAAATACAGTTATAGCGGACAATCTCCCGTTATATATATTGTATAGACGATAAAATAATCCCACTCAAATTAGATTAAACGAGGTTAAATAAACTTGAAATAGGTATCTTTCATATGCTTTAGATCACTGTGTATAGGTATTCTAGTTTTCTAATCAGGTTGTGTACGTTGCCAAATCTAAGAATGGACATTGAGAACAGAGCACCTTCGTACAAATTCCCATTTCCAGCTCTTCATAAATCACTTCTAACTATTTTCATTTTCTTGAATTTGAAAAATCAAGACATATGATCAAATGCAGAGGCATATAGTATAAATTGCGTGACTCAACACAATAATTTATCTAAAAAGGATAGATCTTACCGGGGGATAAAAAAAAAAGGGTTTAGATGATCGAAATTGGGACAGTCGTTGAGTTATCAAACGATAATATCCACTCCGGCCGTGTTTTGTAGATCAGCAAAGAATTACTGCCAATTACTCCCATTTGTATGATTTTATGCTTATTTTAGTCCTTGACTTTATATTTGTAAGTCATTTTAATTCTTAACTTTTAAAATGATTCAAATTAGTTCGTAATATTGCAAAATATGAGTCAAGTTAATCCTCCATCTCATTTTTATTTAATATTTTATTAATTAAATTATGTTTTATAATGTTAAGTAATATCTTGATATGTTATATGTTATCTGAAGTATAATAAAATTTAAAACAATTCATTTTTGTGTCTAAAATTGTATAAAATGAGTCATTTTATATAATTTTAGACATCAAAATGAGTCATTTTAAACTTAATTCTACTTCAAATGATACAAAGTATATAAAAATATCATTCAACGTTACACATCATTGATTATTTGAATGAATATTAAATAAAATTAAACTAAAGGACTAATATAACTTACATTTTACAATATTAAAAACTAATTTGACTCATTTTAAAAGTCAGGGACTAAAATTACTCGCGAATTAATTATTAAATCAATTACCTGTGGGTGAGTCAATCAATAACTAACTCAAGCAACAAAGCAATCACATCAGGATTAATTAATGAGTTGACTATCTATGGGTAAGTCAACCTATAACCAATCCAAGCGATAAAAGTTCCACAA
The DNA here is from genome assembly GCA_031216105.1 of Dalbergia cultrata. Classification (NCBI taxonomy): domain Eukaryota; kingdom Viridiplantae; phylum Streptophyta; class Magnoliopsida; order Fabales; family Fabaceae; genus Dalbergia; species Dalbergia cultrata. The sequence goes on along the minus strand of JAVHNL010000352.1, from coordinate 29,276 downwards.
TATAAATAAGTAACTTTATCACTTTTGCAAGAAACCCCTTGTGGTGTAGAAGCTCACTCACTAATAGAATCCTCTATAGGAATACATAAAATGCTCAATTAATCAATTTTCAATTCATCTCCAAATTTTTTCGAAACACTTTTAGAAAACATAATGAGATTTGGTAATTACAAATAGGCATTATTTCAGTTCTATAATTTTATAGAATTTAAATCAATTTTAATAATCACGAAATATTCCAAATCCTGAGTGCCATGGTCAAGGGTGAGTGTGTTGCTGTCTATTGCTTAGTTTTGTAGTGAATGCTTGTGAGTTTTGAGTGAGCTCTTATGTGCATTTATAGGCAAGGCATTGATTGGGTTGAATGGTCTTCCATCTCTTGTTTACACATCAATAAACAAACTTGGAATCTCCTTTTTCTTGATTGGTCCAATAACTATTGTCTCTTTATTATATTCTATCATGGCATAACCTTTTCTATCATTTTTTCCCACCGAATATGTGCCAAATTAGTTTCTTTCAGAAGAAAAAAAAAATTGTAGATATGAGAGTACAATATGTAGTTGTTTATTGCGATGCGGTTCCTAGTTTGCCCACTACACATACTTGCAATTCTACAGCCTTCCATTCCAGAAAAAGATTGCTTAAAAAAACTATTTGAATATCAAATATTGGTGAAGATAGATCTCCTGCTTATAAACATTGATTTATTTGGACCCCATTACGATTGCGTTGCATTTTCATACAATCAAGAGATACATAGTTAGAAATGGATTCATTATCGTTGCTCACACAACATTTACTTCCTTTACTAGGAGTTCGGCTTTGCTTTTCATCAAGTCTTTATCCAATTTTGCAATTTTTTTTTTTGACTTGATTTTTACTCTTCATCTCAAGTTTGTTTACAAGGAAAGAAAGACCAAGCAAACCAGACTCTTAGGCCTTCTGGTTTTAGCACGAGATTAAATTTGATGTCACCACGAATTTTTAAATTTGTATGTTTTTTCGCATAGAGCTTTACCTTATTTGTTGTGGCTCGAATGATTCCAACTGGAAGAGTGAATGATATGGTGTGTTATGTTGACATGATTTAGTGTTAGAAGTGTTAGAGGAATCAAGGGGATAAATAGGGAGGCATTAACCAGACTTGAAAATCATGTTAGAGCTGCAATGCAATGACCTTACAAGCTGACAACAAAAACCTCACAAAATACAATCTAAACAGAGGTGTGTTGTGCTTACTGTTTAGTGCTGACACCCCTTGTATGCATTTTGCTCTGCTTTCATTTGAGTTCTTCCCTTCTCTGCTTGTTATATTGTATCTGGACCATGAAATTATCTGACTATGCTTTGATTTGAGTCTCTTGATCTCTCGGTTAATCAAGTCATGATCATTATTGGTGGTATGGAACTCATTTTTGTGTTTTGGTCGGTGTGACTCTGAGCTGGATTTTCTTTTTTGGTTTTGTGAGACTTTTGAACTAACAACTACTGAAATTTAGATTAATTTTCCGGTAGAATATTTTATTCACATTAACTAAAATTTAGACTCGAAATTCTATTAAACCCCAGCCCTGCCTTTGACCCTATTATATACTTACATGCTCCCAAACTAGAAATTTAGACTAGGATTTATCCTCTACTCTTTTTTTTTTTCCTTGCATATGGATTTATCTTGGCCTAATTGGGTTGCATACAAAAGAGCTATAAAAAAGGCTCCAATTTTAGCAAGTGAAGTATGAAAGATGCTCGAAGATTTACAAATTGAGAACCAATATACTTGATTAACCGTGTATACTTATATCTTCTTGGTTATCCTGAGTGTATTAGAGGAGTAATCGGTTGTCCTCTGGACAAATGTAAGAGGTTGCTATTTGAGGTGTTTAGTCTTGGTAGTCCTTCTTAATATAACTTTTAAATGGATTCTGTTAGCAAACCAATGATTTAGTATTTAGGTTGATTTAATATTTGATATTATTGGACTATTTGAGTTTTAATTAATGGAATTTTTTTTCTTGTTTATTATTCTGAAAAAATTGCAAAAGTGTTGGACCGATAGTATTTGTTTTTTTTTTCTTGTTACAAGTTGTGATTGTGTATCTAATTGATAGCTATATTTCTTTTTGTCCCCATTTTGTCATTTTTTTGTAAATACAAATTTTTTGCATGGTGTTATTATTTTTTTATAAATATGAATTTTCAAAAAAAAAATTTGATAGACTTTTTTTAAAATATTGATGAGAAAAGTCATTTTTAGAGATGAAAAATAAAGAGATATTTTTTTAAAATAATCTATTGTGTAGAGTAGAAAATTTGAGGGAGAAGTAGTCATTCAATTTTTTTTCAAAATAATTAATTATTTAAAAAATAAAATAATTAAATATATTATTAAGGGATAAAAGTGAGAAAAATTATAAACTTTTATTTCTTTTTTTAACAATAGAAATATATATTTTTAACTAAAATAATTAATTATATAAAAATAAAATAATTAAATATTATAAAAAAAAGATAAAATTGTTAAACTAGACCACAAATCCCTCAATTTCCTTTCATTTTTATATCTTACACTCCCAAATAAATAGAGAATTAATCCTCTAAACTCCTTCCTTCCCTCACATTTTCTTCCCCTTCAATGTCTTCCCCTCAAACAAATCCTTAATGTCAATGTCAAAGTCTTGAGATGTTTGTGAAAAATATTTGTTTACTCCCCACCAAATTTTCAGAGAGAAAAAGCATCCGTGTCTTATGATCCAAAAATCTCTGTTTCTGCTGCTTTACGGCCTGGAATGCGCGATCCGCTATCAAATCGCACCTGCTCCCGCGTATAAAATTAACAAAGTTAATTTAATTTCCTTTTCTCATAATTACTTCTCCGGTAAGTCATGCGCGCATATGTCATTTTTACTGAGCGTAGGTATCGTATACAATGCTTGGTCTAGCTAGTTCCCTTATGACAATTCATACGCCAATTTTCTTGCGTGTAAGAAACTTGGTTCCAAGAAATCCTGAACTTTCCTAGCTACCGTCCATGCAATTTGTTTGAGGCAGCCCATGCACGCAGGCCATAGCATATTTCTTTTTGAAAAATATTATTTCAACACTTATATAGGTGTAAACATTCATGATGGTACGAGAGAAGTGATAGAAAAAAAATAAGCTAGAAGAAAAAATAAGTGGTAAAATCTATGTATTTTGTGAATAAAATATTTGGATGTATGAGAAAGTTAAATGCTGAAATAGTATTGTTATTTTTTTTCCTTGTATATTGTTCCTTTTTAATTTCCTTCTCAAAACGAAGATTAAGGACCTATTTAGTTTGTTGTTTTCAATTTTTGTGAAAGTAAAATTCAAAAAATTAAAGACTGAAACTTGAAAACAGCAAACCAACGTACCCAAAATTTGTCAAACATAAAAAGGTCAAAATCACAATTGTACAACTCTTGAATTGGTCAGCGGAGCAAGATAGATACACCGGATCAAGTAATACATATATATAAAACTACAAAGTCAAAATATTATTTGAACATGTTATGTTCAATACATCAATAGGCACCAGCGACAAATATATAGATGAGGAATTTTAAGGATCAGTAAATAAATTACTTTTTATTAGAACTGTTAAAAATGGTCGAGCTTAATGGGCCAATTCGAATAACTCAAAAAAATGTGCAAATTAGGTTGAAAATTAGGAAGAGAAAAAAATTGACTCGACTCAATTCGGTCTCATGGCCCAAACACTAATTTTTTATTAAGTAATAAATTATATATATGATCTATAAATACTTATATTTGAAATTTTTAACCCATTTTTTACTTATAAAAATCTAAATTAATAACAAATATTGTCAAAAAATTAAAATTGATTCATTTCACTATTACTTCAAATTAAGTTATTAAAATTTAATTATCAAATAAAAATCAAGTTTCATTTATAATTCTCACAAATAAAGCAAGAATAATAATACTACTTAATAATAGTTATTTTTTAATTCATTGTAATAAAATAAAAAGTATTTTTCATTGTTATTTTACATGTACTATACAATTTCAAAAAATTAACAAGATAAAAATTGGTATATGGGCCAACCCGTAGCCCGAATAAATTGGGCTGGGCCAGTACTTTTTTAGCCAAAAATCAACTTGGCTTGAAGTGACTCGGCTTGAAATTGGCCAAGCCTGATGTGGGCAGGCCCATTTTAATATCTATACTTTTAATACCATTTTCATTTTTTTGCCTGGTTTCATGTATGTGCTAATGATTTTTACATTTATAAATAGTGTCTAATTTTAATACATTGATAGTTTAAAAGAGTTTTACATTGTCATTCAATCAAATCTCTATTTTTACATGACTTTTTAAATAGTGGAGTTGAAAGTTAATAATATTTGCTGACGTGACATTCTACATATAATTAGATAAATATGTAAAAAAAATTTACACTATAAATATATTCTAATTAAACCCTTATAAATATATGTAAGTTTACTTTTTATATACGAACGGTGTAAAATAGTTGTGTACTATTAGTAAATAAAATTTTATCAAAATAACATCATCTTTGGTGAAATTTTTCCAAGCGTTTGTCATCTTGCTAGCAGCATCATACGTAGCTGTAATTAACATATAGCTTGGGCTCTAGTATGCGTTGCAATCAATCATGTCTAAACGCATGCTTATACCCCATAAATTAGTTGATGACATCCCCACACCAATATTCATTTCTTTATTTCCGCTGCTCAAATAATGTGGATGAATAATCAAGATGCCTCGATACGATTTTCAGTGGCCTGTGCCTTGAATGGGGGATGATCATGAATCCATTACTTTTTCAGAAATGTAAGGCTGTAGAATTGCAAGTGTGTGAATAAGTGGGATAGCTATGGACTCCCATCACAATAACAAAGAACTATATATTGCATTCTCATCTCTGCAACGTCTTTTTTATCTTCTGAACGAAATTAATTGGGCACATATTCAGTGGGCAAAAATGATAAAAAGGTAATGACATGATAGAATTAGAATATAACAAAAAGCTAATTCTAATTTTTATATATTATTGGAGCAATCAAGAAAAGGAGATTCCGAGTTTGTTCATTGATGTAAGCAAGAGACATGGAAGACCATTCAACCCAAACAATGCCTTGCCTATATATACACATAAGAACTAACTCAAAATCTCAGCAGCCACAAACGATCACTAAGCAATACACAGCAACATTCCCTCACCATTTAACATGGCCTCAGCTCAATGCCACAGAACCTGCCAAGAAAGCTGCCAACAGAAGAGCCATCACGGCTCACTAGGGCAGAAGGTAACTGACATGTTCAAAGGGCATCATAATAACCACCCCAATGCTGGCACCCAAACCCAATGCTATACCCAAACCCAGGTGGTTTCCAAATCAGGGCAATGTGCAACCGCCAAAACTACCCAAACTGAATACCGTTGCAGCCAAACACAGACCACTCAAAGCACTGCAACCACCACCACCACGAAATGCCATGGTAATGGAAGAACCTGCAGCAAGAGGGAAAACAAGAGAAACCTGTTCCAGAAGATCAAGGATGGCTTGTCTGGTCACAGCAGTGACAGCTGCAGCAGTGAGAGTGAGAGTGACAGCGACAATGAGAATTGCCGCAACAGAAAGTAGGCAAGTATTAAATAATTACTTCCATAATCATATATATTTAATGATTCATACATAATGCAATCCAATATTGATAGATTTCTCATGCATTGTTTTTGTACTCCATTATTGACTCTCTCGATGCTTTGTTTTCTAGTTCTATATATGCAGAATTGCAATTAAGCTGCAGCTGTGATAACTGCTGCTAATAATAATTGGAGGTCGAGGACTATAATTCACAACTCAAGAAGCCAATGTAACGTGTGGTGATGGCTGCCAAGTATAAATAAAGTACCCTAAGGAAAAATAAATAAATTTACGTTGAAAAAAAAAAAATGTACTTTGGTTATATATGGTTGAAGTCCGAGATTGAGACCGACCAAAAATAAATGCATGTACTGTGATATAAAATAGATCTCCCTGTTATAAATAAAACTGTTTGGTACGAAAATAAGTTTCTGCGTTATTTTGTTTTCTATTTGCAACTTCGATATTTTGTTCCATTTATCGTCATGATTCCCTGTTAATCAACCATTTTTCTGTTTTTGACCGAGGATACAGAGGCGCCCACTGGTGCGTCAAAACTTATGTAAGTTCCAAACCGGAGCTTATAAAATTGCTTCCTATAAAAGATTGCGTTACTTCATTAACTAAACTAAAAGAATTGCAAAATTTGGGACAGCCTACTGGCAGGTTATTAAATCCTGCAATCACCTTTGTAATATAAAAGTCAATTTGAACGATAAATTCTCAAAATCTCTTGGACCTAAACATTTTTTTTTCCTTTTGTTGTATCCATATTTTCCCACATTAATTTTGTGGGTTACCCTTCTTAGATTAAACTTGCAAAGTTATTAAAACAATAAAAAAGGGTAAATTAAAAATTTGTTAAGGAGACAAGAATGATCACAAAATTGACGAAAAAATAATGAATAAATGGGTTAAATAGATAGAGTCTTATGCTTCGAGAATCTACAAGAATTCCTCATTTTGAACAGAGTTATACTAATAATAATAATGTTATTTCAACACCTATTGGATAAGATGAATGAGCGGGAATGAGTGTAGATTACAATCTCATCCAATGATAATGAAGTGAGTGTCTAGATGAGACACTAAAAAATGAGTGTTGAAATAATATTATTGTTACTAATGAATTTCATTTTTTTTTGAGTGCATTATATTTTCATACAATCGAGAGATACATAGTTACAAAAGAGTTGTTAAAATTTATGAACAATTTACTTTTAAGAGGTAGCTAGACACATGCAAGAGATGAATTTTTCTTTTTTGGGGTGAATTCCCCAAGTTAATTGGACCATTATTTTTTTTTAAACCAAGGTTATCAATTGTCAAAAACAGTGACTAATTCTTTTGAGGTATAGAGCTCATAAATGTGGGTATTGCTTCTGGCCATGAGATCCTCTCCATACACATCGTAAGAAATCGAACCTTTAACTAATGCTCGAGGAGCTAAATTAGCTACCAATTATAACAGGCCTCACGATTTAGGTTAGCTGGACTTTTCTTTTTCCTAGAGAATCCATCGCCAACAGTAATGATTAATCCCTTAGATAGCATTTGGTTTCTATCCCGGGACAGAAAATATGAAGACACTAAAGACACAAACCTGTTTGGTTATGGAGACAGAGACAACATATAGAAAATATTAAAAATTTCTATACTTCCAAAATAAAGGGACAGTGAGGATAGAATATGGGGACAAAAATTTTATATTTTGTTATCAATAATATCCGTATATATATTTTATAACTCCCTCCTTGTCCTCACTCTATAGATGGTAAGGTAGGCGGCCAACAATAATGTGGAAGTCGTCCAACAATCTAGCGACAATGCTCTGACAGCGGTTCAGCAATGGTCGGTAGGGGTAGAAATGTCTTTATTATATATTTTTTTGTCTTATCCTTACATTTCCAAATAAGATACAGAGACAATTATATTTTCTACTATACTACCAAACATTATGCAGAGACAGTATTTTTTATGTCTCTATCTACTGTTTCTCCTACCATTGTCTCTACTGTCTTGAGACAGAAACCAAACACTAACTTAGAGGCGGGAGCTCCCTAAGGGGTAAGCCTCTAATTACAAAACCCTTTCCATATATATCACCAAGAAGGTTAGTTGGTCTTTATTACTCCGACTTAATACATTGAGGTCCCATAGTTTTTTTTTTTTTTTGGTCATGGATTCCACATAGCTTTATGTCTTCCAATGAGGAATTCTTTTCCATTCACATGAACCAAACCCAAAACACCTAATTAAAAGACTAAAACATATCTAACCACTTGAACCAACCCTACATTGGTACCCATAACGCTTGTTAATCTCCTATTTTTTGTATATATCATGCATGTCCCAAAATAAAATCCAAATGACTTTTCAATTACTTTAATTTTCTTTGTATGACACTTGGGGTTAGTTTTTCAACAATTTTATTTTCAATTTTAGAGACTTTTGATATCATGACATGAGCCGAATTGGGAATGCAACCAATACATAAGGAATTTTATCCTCACATAAGCCTCATAGTCCCCGAGTCATACTACATGCATAAATAAATATAATTTTTCCATTCTTTAAATAAAAACAACTTGCATTTTCTAAAATAATTAGCCTGAATAAATCCATTTCATAAACTAAATATGAATCTGCAAGATAATATATATGAAATAAAATGAGTTGCTCTATACAAAACCATGGAACTATAAATTTAAATACATGACAAACCAAATCATGGCACAAGAAGAACATGTATGGTCTGGGATCGTGCTCACACAACCACTAAAGCATTCTATGACATCAAAAAATACTTCATTGCAAAGTAAAGCTCACCAAGATGAATATACTAATGCTGCTGGAAAGGAGGCTGAGAAGGATCCAAAACAACTACTGTATCTGTAAGGGGAAGGAAAAGAAGGATGAGAGTTTCATCTCAAATTCAGTAATTAGATTCTCACCTGCAACCCCGCACAGGACAACTAACAAAAATACATAATATAAATAATAAAATGCAATATCTATAAAATAATTTTGATATTTAATACATAAATACAAAACCAACTGATCTTGTAATTCACGCATAACAATAAACTAGTAGGGAAATAGGAATCTTTGGATATAATATAACAATAATATTCTCTGAAATTATTCTGATATCTGTGGGTACCTCATAAGGTCTCGTATTGGAACCAACTATGTTCAATCTCTGATTTCTCTGATAAGGTGAGATTATCCTATAATGGACAACTTGGTATCAATGCTAACAATCTCTTATAGTCATTAACTCGCTGTCTATTTCTCTATAGCTACCATATAACTTGGATTTGTAAACACTAAATACTCTTTCTAAATTCCTTAATTGAGCTCTAACTCTAAATTTGTAAGCAAAATCTCTTATACATGCACACCCATTAAAACATAAGGGTAATCATATCATCTCTAAATATTCATATTCATAGTCAAAGCTAATAATGAAAATCAATTTAACAACAAAATAGTCCCATGAGTTTTTGTTGGGGTTTTTATGCAATCATATGGTATGGATTGCATAGCAATTCTAATGCAAAACCCAAAAATGAATCCATGCAAATCAATCAATTTGAAGAAAAAGTTCAAATTATGTACCTAGGAGCATGCTTCCATAGAACTCAATTCTGGTGCTTGGATTGTAGGTGATGCTCAATGAACTACCGCCCACTATTAGTATTCACACACAAATAGTCATGAACGGTTGTTGAGTGCTAGCTCAATACAATTCCAAACCACGAGTTTAGGGTTTCTTTCAATGTTGTTCTCGGTTTCTAAAAATGTTACATACATGCAAAATCAAGATCCTCATCTCTTCTATTTATAAAGAGATATGTGATCCTAACTAACTAGGAAAAAGATATTCAGTGTTAAAAAAAACTTTCGTAATTTGAAAACAAATCTTTTCAAATCTAATTTAATAATATCCAATATATTTATCATTAGATTTCAAATTTATATTATCTTATAATATAAAATAGAATCATGAATTTTAATATCTATATATTTAAAATTCAAATTCCTAGAAAAACTTAATTTGTTCACTACCGTCTTAGTGTACGACTCAATATGTTTATATTATGTTGGTTGTAAGCTCAATACTACTATTATGTCTACAAGTCATAAGTGGCCTCTAGCAGGACATTATGACCGGACCAAGTACTGATAAATTAAATGTCGATATTAACTTAACCAATAGAATATATCATAGTCCTTTTGTCACACGATATCTAATTTGAACATAAGGCATGGGCAATGTCATCCTTATATTGTCCAAATATAATTTTTCGATCTCCAAGCAAACTGATAAATCAAATGACACTAATAACTTATTCAGTTCATTTGAATATGGTCATGCATTTCTCAATCTCACTTATCGAGGGGCCTAGCAGATATCTCTCTAAAAAAAAAGATGGGCAAATCTTATCTTATTTAGTCACTATCCTCTTCATAAATCACATATATTTAACCACAATTTTTATAATTATCCGATTAAAGATAATGTTTGATTAGGTCAAAAATAATGTTCTTCATGTAAGAAACTGTGTAACTCAAGTATAAGGATTTTTGACATAACTATTATGAGAATTACTTATGGTATTAAATCATGCAATGATCTCATAATGGATCTATCCAGTATCTTATTCTCTAACAAATACCCACAAGCTTAAGTTTGTACTATACACATAATTATCTCATAATTATCAATTAAGCTTATACTAGTCTCATACTATAATATTAATAATAAACTAGGGATATATTTATTATTATATGTAACATGCAAATCTAATAATAATAATGAATAAAACATCTTGTATTAATGAAAATATAACTAACAATAAAGGTCCAATAAATAGTCTAGGACACAATCACTAATAGTTTTTATAGCACAACTTTCATGCTCACATGAAAAACATGGAGTTCATAAACTTGACAAAATCCTCAATAATTCATATTTTTCTTGAAATAGTTTCTATAATCATACCTTTATACCAGCAAGCTAAGAAAATACTTATAATGACAAAAATTATAGGTTACAAGATTGAATCCATTCATCTCAAAGGGTGGACTGTGAAGTGCCAGTACCCAGAAAGCTCTTGGAGCATGGATGACACCAATGTTTGCCATGGAAGCATAAGAAAACCATGAAAGTAATCTATAGCAACTCTAAAACAATCCTAAATCAATTATATGAATATTGGGAGAGTACCCAAACTTGACAATAACAATAAACATAAACAACTGAAATCCACAAACATGTAGAGAAGAGGAGAAAGAGAGCATAAACTATCAGCAATCCCTTATCTTGAAGCTTGAAAGAGGTAAAATTGAGTGGGGATGAAGGTGGGGAGTTAGGAGAAGGTTGACAGGTTAGGGATTTCGAAAATAAGGAGAAAAATGCATAGAGAAGGCCTATTTAAATGGTTAGGGGTCACTGAACAAAACTACGTCTTTTTGGACATTAGCGTCGGGAGTCCTTATTATAGCGAGACTAACTAGCTTGCCTGCTCACTGCAACAAAGATTTCTTGCTGCAATGAGCCTGTTTTGTATAATATTACATACTTCATCATCTACATAGCTTCTAGTGTACCAGGGGTTTCCATGGTACTTAAAGGTTGCGTTGAGTCTAGCTAAGGATATGTGAACATGAGGCGTCACACGTCATTATTCCTTGCTCTCTAGTTTGTTTATAAGAAGGATCAAGCAAATATGCTTAATAAGTTTTAGTGTTAGAGAGGTCAGGGACGTCCTCGTAATCCAATGAGATCACCATCAATAAATTAAGCGAGAAATTATAATGATGAACTTGATTTTACATTTTGATTCAAACTCTTACTGAAGTAAGTGTATGGATCGTTACACTTATAGGGTCTCCCCTTAGGCATCCCTAACCAATGGAAGACATGATTGACCATATTTGAAATTCGAACATTCTCTCTCTAGTGAGTCTCAACTAATACCATCAGCCCAGACACTACTTGGAGGGAAACTACCATCATCAACTTTCATCACCATTTATGGACTAAGCAAGAAGTTATGATAACAGCCTTGTTTTTATATCCTGATCTTAAATCTTAACACAATAGGTTTATAAGTCATTGCAATTGTTTGGCTATCAATCTATTCCTAGCCAATGCAATATATTTCATCATTTACGCATGAAAAACAATTTTTAAGATACCATATATTTAATGGTAAATAAACAATGGAGAAATTTTATTAGTAGTGATGCTATGCGTTCTTTAATTCTTGCTCCACAAATTTAGTGGGACGTGCCGAAGTGGGAATTTATTCAACTTGTCTCAGCGATCTGTGGTGCTAATGCCATGATATTAGGTTCTTTCACTTAATTTATTTTTCGATACGTTTTTAAAGTAGCCAGAGAATAAGTTCCTTTTTTACTTTTTTGTTGATAACACGATAAGACAACTTTTATTCGGCCCATATCTCAAAAAGCACAACTAGGAGGTTATTTGATACGATGTATTAGGTATAATAGTATAAGTTATTTGGTACAGACAACATATTGTATAACCTTATATATCATAATTTCTTATATGTTAAAATGTTGTATAATTTCTTATACGTCAAAATATTGTATAATTCAATACGGCATGAAAAAATCATATTAGACCTTATTAGCATCTATCATATAAGATCTTTTTTTTAAATATTTTATTAAATAAAATAATGCTTAAATAATAATAATAAAATAAAATTATTTTATAATAAAATAAACATAAATGATATATAAAATCAGTTTAGTTATATATAATAAAAAAATAAATATAATCGATAAACAATAAACAAAATAAAATAATAAATATTTAATAATTAATAAATATATAAATAAATAATAAAAATATGTAATATATAAAAGTAAGAATCAATAACTTAAATTTAAATAATTATGATTAAAAATATAAAATATTAAAATATATGAAATATTATTTATATATATATATATATTATTGAAATAATAAATATAAAACATTCAAATAAATAATAATATTTAATATGATATTTGAAAATTATTATAATAAAAATTCCAATTTTATTATTATTTGATTTTGTTTAATATTTAATTAAGATATTAAAATTATCTGTAAATAAATATTATGATATTACTAAACATAAAATTGAATATTTTGTGCAGTGTTACACCAAACATCATATAATATTAAAAATTTATCAAGCCTTATACTATCAGGTTTTATCCTATCAAATTTTATTCTATCATATCTTATATCATCCATTCTTAACCCGTGAGGCATGCCGAACGGGCCTTAGTGGTTATTTTATTCATCATCATTGGGGGAGGGATGGACGAGCTCCACTCTCGCCGTGCCAATAAAAGGGCTTCATGCGCTCCCATGCAACTCCAAGGAAAGAGAATAGAAGTAAACACTATAAGGTTTAGCAATGGCTTCTGCTCAGTGCCAGAAACCCACCACCACCATCGAAGCCTGCCATCAGAAAAACCAACATAGCTCGCTTGGCCAAAAAATTTCTGAAATAACAAACAAGGCTTTCAAAGGATACCATGGCCGCCATGGCAACAACCAAAATCAACTCCAATGCTACAGCCAAACCGAGGTTGAGTCGCATGGCAACACTAGCTCTAAAAAAGAAACACATTACTATGGCCAAACTCAGTCCCAGCATGACAAGAAGCATGGGGTCTCCAAAACGCAGATCACAGTTTGTGTGGTCCAAGCCCAAGTCACTCAGACCAACGAAAATGAGGAGCCTCCTTATGGAGCGACTACAACATGCTTTAGGTCTCACGGCAAGAAGGCTGCAGACCCCAACAATAAGAAGGAAATGAATTTGTTCCGGAGGATTAAGAACGGCATGTCCCGCCATAGCAATGAAGGAAACGGCGGCGGCAGCAGCAGCAGCAGCAGTGACAACGACAGTGATGATGAAAAGCGCCCAAAAAACAAGGCAAGTGCACTTGGCTTGCACAAGAATTCTCAATTCTATCATACATAATCATCACACAATCTTTTACATTATTTGCGTGTATATTGGGTTAGAACGAGATTTAATTTGTTCATTGATGATTCTTTTACTTCTGTATTTGGTTGCGTCTGCAGAATGGACGAAAGGAGCCGCTGCAAACGGGATGCAAATAAACAAAGTTTGGGTAACTGAAGGAAAGAAAAAGCATCATTACAAATAAACAGTGTCTTTATGGTTTGATAATGCCATTCTTGTACCCAAACTAGTTGGGAAAATAAATGCCAATATTCCAATTGGCTGTGTGTGCCTCATGACGAATAATAGATGTTAAAGCCTGCTTACTATTATTGGTCTGTTCTGGGATATGAATATGATACAATACTTTTGTTACCTAATCTAATACAGATATAAAACTGCATTTAGTTAAACTAACACCGTTCCCATTGAGTATGTTTCTCAATTATGTCAGCAAGGAATTAAAATATGTCTACTCTGCTACGAGGAAAAAACACAACCAAATTACGAAACATATAATTACAGCCGACATCACAATAACAAGGCCTAGATAAAACATTGAATATACAAACCTTGATACGCTACAGAAGCAACAATGTAGGGAGGGCATTCATCATCCTTCAAGAGTCTTGGAAATGAAAGCTGCAATGGCTTTCAAAGCAGCATCTTCAGCTTCATGTTGGGTGGTTCCGTTTGCTTGCAGATGCTTCTTACCAATCTTGAAAGAGTGGTCACCACCATCAATGACATGCAGCTCGCTGGGGGCTTTCATCTTCTTCCGAGTGGCTTCTAACTTCTCAAGTGGACAGAGACCATCCTTGCCGCCCTGCCCAAGACACAAACATACAAACACACATAAGAATGCCATCAGGAGAGACACTAGCAATCTAGCATAAATAAACAAAGAGGATGTCCATGCGTGCAGCATGATACCATACCGATGGAGATTGAAAAAACTGAGATGGTTCATTCAATAGAGTAGTAGCAAGTAAAACTGGGGAATAGCGACTACAGCAGTATGCAACACTCTAATAATTAATGGCAAATTAGAAAAGAACAAACTACCTGCACAAACATTGTAGGAACCGTTAGCTGTAACAGTGTTTCATCTCTAATTGCACCATTGATCCCCTGAAAAAATAAAAACTAAATTATTGGAGTTCGTACAATATTCAAACTGCTTCCTTAGTAGCAATGGCATCTCAATTGTAAGAAAAAACACCCCCTGAAAGCCAATGTGACAAGCATAATAACTCAGGTGTGCATGCCAAGAATTACTGAAAACGAAAACCGAAAGTGATATGAAGCACTACAGGAGATAAAGCACATTTAGGAAGTTAGTTATCTGATTAACTAATCTGCTAAGAGTTGTTATTAGCTGTTATTCTGTTATTAGATGAGCTGGCACTTAGTTAGGATCAGTACAAGTTGTTTAAATATCTATCATTGTCTCTCATCAATCTGAATACAATACACATTTCACAGAAGTAATTGCAGTCATCTCTTCCTCTCTCTGTTCTGTATTCCTCTTCATTTTTTCTTAAGTCTCTGATACCATGTAGGGTACACGGTATCAGAGCAGCAACAATCCATGGGGACTTCAACACCTTCCGCTGCTCAAACGAGCTTTACACTCAAGACATCCCCGAATCCAGTTTCGCTTAAGCTGAGCGATGACAATTTCGTTCCATGGAAGAAGCAAGCTTTGGCATGTATCAAGGCCAACAAGCTCAAAGACCATCTTCGAAGCAAGACGCCATCAAGATTTGCCACCACTACTGATGAACAAGCAGAAAATGAAAGTGAAGAATTCCGAGACTGGGAACAACAAGATCAATATCTTGTAGCTTGGTTACTGACATCTATGGATCTGAGTTTCACAAATCACCTAGCAGATTGTGAGTTCGCGCATTAGATTTGGGAGCATTTGGAAGAATATTTTGCAGCACGTGCGAAATCCAAGGTGAAACAACTCAAAACTCAATTGAAATCAATCAAGAAACTTGGTTCTTCCACCGCTGAATATTTGGGCAAGATCAAGAAAATCACAACTTCACTTTCGGCATTGGGAGCACCGATTGTGAGAGGACTACATTGAACAACTTTGAAAGATTATGGTGCGTTTATCACCATGGCAATAGGTAAGTCGACACAATGTCAGTCACTGAGCTTGAATCTCTGCTTCTTGCACAAGAGGATCTCATTGAAAAGTTTAGAAAAACAAAGCTTGGGTCGATTCAAGCCAACTCAGCTCAGAGTGGAGAAGTCTATGGTCAAAGTCAAAACAGTGGAAAAGGGGCCGTGGTCGGGGGGTCCGTAGTGGGAGATCCCATTGGAATGGAGGAAATCACCCACAATGTCAATTATGTGGGAGAATAGGTCACATTGTGTGGGAATGCTATTACAGGTTTAATCGAAGCTTCCCTAACCCTAACAAAACTGCCCAAAACCCTCCCTTCCTACCTTCACCTCCTTTCACAACCCCTCACCAGCAACAAACTCAAACCCTCCACAGGCTTTCTTGGCTACCTCTTCCTCTCTCTGTTGTGTATTCCTCTTCATTTTTACTGAAGTCTCTGATACCTTACAGGCACAAATGATGAGGCAAGGCAGGAAGAAATGGAAATGAAAATAGTCAAATGAAAGAAGGAGTAGCACAATAAAAATAAAAAAGGGTTTCAGAGCTTCACTCCAAATGTTCCAATGAGGAGAACTTCATCAATCACGTGACCAAATTAAGGTAGCTTCCATAAGGACAAACTGACATATGAAGTAACATGCTAGGAAAATGCACATATTTAAAAGAATATAGATTCATCATTCATGTATTGCAAACATCAACAGCGGCATAAGTGGATATTGGATGATCAAGAAAACCACAAAAGAGGCAAGGTACAAGAAGTATAATACACTAATATAAACCAAAGAGTTGGAGAACTTCTTCAGTACCCAACTCAACTCCAGGGAAAAGGGACAACAAAAGTCATATGATATGCAATCAGTTTGTCCTGTAAGCATGAAATAATCAAAAGGAAGATCAAAGCACCTTTAATGGGTAGCCCAGGCATACAACAGCAGAAACATTGATGTCTTCCATGCTAGCCACCATACAGCCCACTCTGCAACAAAAACAAATTCAGGATATATAATGTCATACATATATCTGCCAATTAATCATGCTAGCAAACTGGTTGATCCTGAGCCCAACATATTAAGAAAAAAACAAGAAACCTTGAACCCATTGATTTGCCTGCCAGTATGAGGGGATGACCAGGGTACTTGGTAGCAGTTTCCTTGACAATATCCGAGTGAGGCTGTACCAGTTTTTCCGCCTTTGGAGGAGCCTGCTTTTTCTTAGCAGTGATGTCTGGCAAATGGAAAGCCAGCCTATTAGGACTAGGAGTTCCTCATCTAAGGGTATGTATGTTATGGAGCTCAATCATGAATAATTTACCCCCATTTTTCCTCTCCAACCAAATATACCCTAAATGTGAAACATCACACAAGGGGATTTAATTAGTTGTAGTAACAGAAAGACAGACTTACAAGGGTAATCAAAAGTGACAACATCAGCAGCGTGCAGCGCCTCCTTCAACATAGTCTTCCATCTATTATTGCAAAACCCACACATATAAGTAACAATTCATTTAACCCAATCAATAATAATAATAATAATATAGTAAAAATAAATAAATAAGAGGCAGAATAAGTAAGGTTGAGAGAGATGGAGAAACCTTTGCATCCACTCAGAAGAGGAGGGAGCACCGGCACCGTGAGCGAAGATCACCACAGGTGCAGGCGGTGAGGCTTCAATATCGCCGTCTTTGCTCTGACGACATCGCTTTGCACTAGGTAGAGAATCCATGCTCATGCCTGCCTTCCTTCCCAATACTAAAACAAATCCCCAAAATCAAAACCCCTCCTCACCCTTTTAGTTAGGTTTTAAGTTGTAACGCCACGCGGCTAGTTGCCCGCACTACTAATTTTCCCGCCAAAATAAAAGCAGGGATAAGCTGAACGAGCACCGGCCCCGTTAATGGAAGGCTGAGTGAGATTAGTTAAAATAATGAGTTTTATTTTGATAGAGTTTTAAATTATCATTCAATCTCATATTATTTCTTGTTTGACTTTTCAAGTAGTGAGAGTTGAAACTAATCATATTTGTCAAAGTTTTATTATATGATTGGTTGAATGTGTAAAACTTTTTTCACATTGTTAGTATATTCCAATTAAATCCTAAAATAATTTGTTATTGATGAAATATTCATACAATCTATTGTAGAATTTAAATTTTTTTAATAAATCATATTTGCAAATTTTACATTAATTCAAAATCATTAATCTATTTTTTATATAAATTTAATTTGCATATACCAACACTTTCAAAAAACTTTATACTATTAATCAATGGAATTTTATCAAAATGAATGATAGATCATATAAAATAATTAACTACCCATTTCGATTTGTCATTTTGATAAAATTTTATTACCTAATATTATAAATAGATAAAAATTAAACTCTTTATTTTGGTAGGTATAAAAGTTAAACACTTTTTCATATACGTTAAATTATATAATGTATAAGAATATATAAAAAATAATAATCAATATTTTCACCTCAAAATAATAATAATAATAATGCATTATCTACCAAATATCGTCATTATATTTTGTTTGTCCTGTATATAGATTGCTCGCATGACCGCATCCGTCAGATATATTCATAGTTCAGTCTCCGGCCAACCACTTTTTTGGGTACCATAATCGTTATCATTAATTTGAAAATTATAAAATAGAAAAAAAAAATGCAAGACAACCAAAGCTCGAACCGAGTTGTAGAGAGTGCTTTTTTTTTTTTTAATTTCTTTCTGTATTTTGTGAATGGGTTTAACATCCAATGACAAGTTTCGGTTGGTAAATGAATTCGATTTATTCTTAATTAATTTCTCATTGCCCCTCGATCTAACTATTTGATTCCGGTTATTGACAATACTTAGTTAATCACGTTATTGATTATTTTTTATTTGAAAATGGCTACAAGGTGCTTCAATATTACACATATAAGCTCACTTTTTTTTGCCCGAGCAGACACTTACGCAAGTTACCCACTTACCCGTGAAATAGAAAATCTTTCGATCGAGACACGTGTGAAGCTATCACTCAAAGAAGAGGCGAGCTGTAAGCTGTAAGATATAAAGCAAAAGACAAGATTACGAGAAAATGGAGACGAGACATGAAAGGAATGTCAAACAGCGATTGTGTTTGGATAATAGATTAGTGCTCATGGTATTGAAGATAACGTTGAGATGCCCTGAGAAAGCTGCTTTATTCTGCATTAATAATGCCTCTCAAGGTTTGCTAAAAGCCAATCTTGTTAATTATTCTAAACAAAGGATGCACGAACCCACGTGAAAACAATGTTCTTAATGCCACTTGCGTGGCTTAATAACCATGTTGTTTCCTTCTAGAAAATCGCTACCCCATGATGCATTGACATTAGTCCAAAATCTTAGCTTGTTATATATCCAGCGTATCTGATCATGCCTCTACGATTTGTAGATGCTTATAGGAAGCAAGTGGATCGGATATCGCCACTAAACTTCAGGTGCCAAGATATGGAGGCCCCACACATTAAGGTCAATGGCTGCCACTTTGTTAAACAGAACAGCTTCTAATTTATGCAGTATAAAATGGGCTTCTATGAACCCTTCAAGGAATAAGCTAGACCAATAAGAGGAAATGTTGCTCACTCTCCCTCAAGGGCTTCTCGCCAGCACCATCATCTAAACATCTTCCATTTTTTTTTTTTCATTTAATTTTTTGGTAACTATATATTGATGGGTGCAAGTACGTGGCAAGAAGCCCTTGTTGCGGAGTGAATAAGCTGTCCCTTATGCAAATTACAAAAGAGCAGTGGCCTGACTAATAGCTTGATGATTTCCCACTTCTTTATTCATTCACTTCAATGCCTCAATTCCATGCACTTTATGGGACGACATTAGTTTTACATGGCCAATTGTAGCATTCATTGCTCGCTCTCCCTCAAGGGCTTTCGGAATTGCTTCCTATGAGAAGAAATCCGGAGCTCTGAGGGAGAGTGGATAATGGTTGTTACTTGTTACACCTTGCCTTGATTTCTTTAAATGCCATATATATGCTTCTTGCATTGTTAGCGTTGGTTCCATGTTGTTTTGCTCAAATATCAAGCACTTTCACTTTGTTTCTAGGTTGTTCCGAGCAACATGTAAACTAACTTTGAACAGGCAAACGGAACCAATAATAATTTCGTTCTGAGGTGACAGCAGCAATGCTAATTAGCTCTTTGAAATCTATCGGAACACACTCTATGACTGATTGTGATGATAGAAATTGTTACATATCCGAATATATATATATATATATATATACACACACACACCTAATCTTTAATATTGACATATTATCAAGAACTTTGGGCGAGATGCGTGCCGTACTAAATAAACAAATTATTCTCTTCACTTAACATTTCATACTTTCAAGAAAATTACAAGTCACCTAAAAGTTTAAGATCATGCATTATTTCTTCTAGCTAGCAACTTAACGTGCTTTTATATGTATTTGTGATTTTTACTCTGAAAATTGTAACTCTTGTTCCTGTATGGTTCGTTTAACCCACTTACTAGTATCAACTTCATTACCATCAAATGTAATGAAAGAACAGAGTAAAAATTATCATCATATTTAATAATAATAAAGTAGGTATCCCATTTAGACGTTTACTTTTGAATATTAAAATACAATTTTTATTACTAGTAATTTCAAAAGTATCCACCAACAATAATAGCTATGCATCTAATTTAGCTGATCTGATGATTTTTGCAACATTACTTAAGCGAGGTACTTTCCTGCAATTACAGTTAAGATTCGCACGCTTTATTCTCCTATTTGGTCTTGCATGTAACGAATCTACGTTATTTTTAACATTCAAGGCTTTATCCTCCGTAGGGATACACAGAAAAAAGGAAAAGGTGTTTGTGAATTCATGGGCAACATTAAATAAAGGGAGAATTTTACTTTGCATAAGTTATTTACCTTTTTATCACTTGTAAGTTATTTTGCACTTAGTTATACTTGCCTCTTTCATAATAGACCATACATATTATACACTATCTCATGATTTATAAAAAAATATATACTAACTTTTTTAAAAAAAAATTTTAGTAATATTACATTTGGTATTTTTATTTGTTATCAAATGCAAAGCTCAACATCTTTACAAATTAATACTAATTAATTATGACAAATCAAATTATGTAGTTTATTATATCACCTAATCACATATGGAATGTTAGTTACCCTTACATTTACATAGCAAGGATCCTAGTAAGTACTAATTCTTTGTCATCCAAAAATGTATTCTCTAAAGATTTACAACCTTCTTTTTTTTACATATAAAAAATGAGTGTATATTGGGATAACTTTTTAACCATTAAATATGATGGATGAGTCAGGATCACCATTACATTTAACAATGATCTACTTTTTTATATTAAAATAATATTTTTGAAAATTTTAGGCCAGTAGTCTAAACTATTTTGTTCATCCATTTTTATTTTTTATTTTGTTAATTGTTGAGTTAATATTTTAGTCTTCAAAAAATGCAAGGAAGTCCTTAAAGCAAGGGATCACCAAGGCCTGCATATGCACGACCGTGGCCACTTATGGTTGTTTTGTACTTTGCTGGATACAGAGATGCTACACACGCAAAGTGCGCGCTGCTACACAAGACTAGGAGAAAGTCGGTCCTTTTATGTGGGGCGAGCTTTTGTTTCGCTTAAGCTGGCACTAGCAATAAAAGGGGCCCCTCCCTCCCTATGCACCCAGGGAAGAAAAAAAAAATGTGTCCCCCAATAATGTGTGTGGTATATATTGATTCTCTGTAGAAAAGAAATGGAAATTGTAGGGGCATACCAATATACATGCCGCACGAGGATTCAACATGGAAAGAGGAGGACCTAAACCTAAGAGCTCCTCGTGTAGTAGGGGCATTGTCAGTTCAAGTTAAAGAAAGAGCGCTTTAATTTGTGAAGCCCTGCATGTGAAGGACCTGACCCATCACCCAGGCTTTAATTTGATCTGAAACTTTGTTCAAAACTGGAAGGAAGTGACTCTAGGTCGTACTTCATTGTTACCTAAACTAGCAATCCTGGTTGAGATTTTGGGGTTTGCATATGTAACGTTCCAGTCCGTTCCATGGTAGACATCTCGCATTACTACAAAATTACCGAGGGAATCTGGCTTTTTATTTTTTCTTTGTCGGGTTCATTGTTTTGATTTGCATTTCCGTGTGGGCCTGACGTCACTATTTGGGCCCAAACTAGCCTAGAACCTGAAAAACCGATTTAATTTAGGAAAAATTATATTTGAACATTTGAAAAGTGTGTGACATCCACTTTTACTACTATTGAATGAGTTTATGATCCTCGTATACTCAACTTAACAAACTTATCTAATGATAGTAAAATAGATGTTAAATGAAATATCTATTTTTTGGATATCCAAATAGTATTCCTCTTTAATATTAACCTTCATTTCTTTTAGTTTGCCAACTAAATGAAAAACCTTCACTTGGCGTTATTCATAGGCAAAAAAGAAAAGAAATTTAAATTTCTGATTAGTGTCTTATATAATACACTTAATACATTGAAAATTTAAAAACTCCACTCTTTTAAAAAAAAAAATTATCACTTCAAATTTCTGAAAAGGGATATTGTTTGAAAATAAAAACCGAAAATAAAAACATTTAGCTTTCGGCACCAGCTTTAAACTAATTGATACAATGATAGTACTGGCTTAACGAGGTTAATTAAGGTTCGAAGGAAAACGAAGCCCCAACTTTGGTCTATTAGCGAATGAACTTTTTCGGATCTAGAACAGCAAGTCTGCTCCAGTTGTTATCCTTGTCTACCTGTATTAAGTACCATATTAATGCTTTTTTCCTCTTATTATTATTACTTTGAGGGAGTCCATTCACACTCTGTTTGCCTGACAAGTAATTTTCTAGAACTAGCAATTAACAGCTAAGAGTGTTTTTCTGAAGTATCTTACACACAACATTTTTTTTCTTGTTTTTCGTTTTATTTTGTTCCAAAGAAAAATGTTACAATCATCTTGTAAAATGTTTGCTCTTCATTTATATATTTTATACCGGCTTTATTGTTGTACATACAGCATGAACTGAATATTTGAGTAACTTTGATGTGCATTTTCTCTTTCGATCGTTTGAGTATGGTAGGATGCGCGTGAACATTGATGAGCTCATATTTGATCTCGGAAAAGATATAAAAATCAGAAAGTTCAAACCCACTCCCTCCAAAATGCGAAAAAGGGGGAGGGGGGAAGTACATAAGAATTCGATGCTTTTTCAAGTAGATTTTAAAGTAAAAACATCTTCAATCGGTTTATCAAGTGTGTTAAAGTTCTCTTCAATCGGATGTATATATATATGGGCAATGCAAGTCCTTCTCTGATTGGTTGCATTACATTTATAGTCAAATATTCATATATATTCTCGGATATTCACTCCATTTTCAAATAAATATCTCTTTCATCTTTTTTTTTCAGTATATTCATAAATTAATATATCTAGATGTATGAAATTCTAAATGCACAAAGCGCAAAAAATTTAGAAAGAAGGAGAGAAAAGATAATCATTCACAAAAAAAAAAACAATAAAACGCGCACACACATCATAATCAACCTAAATCTACCTTGGTTTCACTAAAATGATTCCTCTCACCCAGAGAATTCACGTCTTTCATAGCAAATTAAACTAAACTCGACCAAACCTCAACAGCAGAGAAGTAAATTAAACACAAAAGTGTCCCTCAAAACACTTATATCCTGTACATGGCAGACTAATTAAGCTACTACTTCATTTTTCTCCACAACCCTCACTCCATTTGCAGATCTGAGCACATTGGCCTGTTGGTTTAAAAAAATAGCAAAGTTAGACACAAAAGGAGGGGATTATATACGAGGGCAAATTAAAATACCGGAGGAATGTTATATATAGGTATTAAAGCATATATATTACTTGATCCTCTGTGGTTTCCACTTCAAACCCATCAACAATGACCAAAGAAGATGTCTTCTTGTAGCTTCCTGGCGTCAGTGTGCTCGCTAAGAGCTCATCATGCTTTCTGCTAATGTACAAGTCAAGAACATGCGCCCCTCTCTTGGTTCTACAAAAAACAAAGATATATAAATAAAACCATAAACTAAAAGTAAAATGAGCATATTTAAGTAAAGCGGTGCCAGTCAAACTCTCTTAATTAATTTCTTAGTTTTTGGCTATTAATGAAAACACAGAAGTGAGGACAGACCGATCAGCACGAAGTCGCTCGTATTCTGGATCATAGTTCATGAAGACAAAGTACGATTCCCTTTTTGTGCTACCCATTAGACAGTCTCTTTTTCTCCCTTGTATATTTGATTGAAAGTATGTTTCCGCAATGCTTGTCTTCTGCTCCACTTGCTAGCTATTTATACAACAAAGGGCTGAATAATGACTTCCAAACGCCAACAATAATAGAGAAAAATGAGAGGCCCACGTTGGTTTCAATTTTACACAATAGCTAAGAGGCAACTACTATAACTACTCTCTCCGTAACGCTCATTGCCAGGGAGTTTATAATAATTTGAACCAAATATATATAAAATCGGAATTCATCTAGGTAAGCTGTAATTGAGTTATAAAAGTACAGACTCTGATTTCGGTGGTGACCCTTAAAGATAATAGCAAGTTACTTCCTAGTACGGGCAAGATGATGAAGGAAACACCGTGTTCACACTTATAAACTGGATGGTGTACATATGCAGTGTACTAGTCAAAGTCAAACGAGAATAATCTATGACGCGTTTGTGTGTGAAGTCAAAGCTTACGCCTTAATTTATTTTGTCAACACTGGCTACTTCTAAGCAATATTAACAATGCTAATTAAGGATGCCCGATCAAGTTAACAGGCTTTACTGAATAAATTTATAGTTTTATTACAATTGAGTGATGATTATTTCAAAATTGTTGCAATGTGAATCCAAAAGATATTTTATTAGCACAGACCTAGATCCAATAGTATTTAGTTCTAGTCACGTGGTTGGTTTCCCAGTTGACCAGGTCTCTAGTTTGCCCCCTTCCAGTGAAGTGAACAGGTTAAAGTTATTTATACATCATATCATATCATATCATATCGACTCATATCTATTCACACGACTTATACACAATAAATCACATTTTTAAACATTGTAAAGGAACTGTAAAGAGATAAAAGTACCTCAAGCGTTGGATATAGGGGAGCAGATGCGAAGCAAGCTTGATCGATCAAGGTGTGTGTATCCGGTGACAGAGAGATTGAAAGTGAGTCTATGAACCCTTATAAAGGTGCCAATGAAAAGGGGACAAAAAAAATTGTGGAAATTTAGCGAATCTTGTCATAATTAAAGGACACGCGTGGAAAATATTCCGGAATCTTTCCTTGATTATAGCACTATTGAAGGATAAGAATTTAGGGAGAGATTGATCGTTCTTGATGATTCAAGTCTTCTAAATTTAATCCAAAATGTGTAAAGTCTTTGGTCTTATAATTTGTTTGGTTTTTATTTATTTTTTTTCTACACTGAATTTCATAAAGAGAATTGTAAAAATAGTAAAAATAAGAATATTTTCTTTTCTTTTTTTATTTATATTTTTACTATTTCTTTTATAAAAAACTGAAAATAGAAATAAAAAAAATAAAAATAGAAACCAAACAAATACTTATGTTTTTTGTCTCATTGTACATCTGAGTATTTATGATTGTGAGGGAGGGAAGTTATTTCGTATATAATATTTAATTTGGGTTATTAATTTTATACTGAGATTATAGGGTAATTACGATACTTAGATGAAATTGTTATTTATCAATGGCAATTTTAATTGTGGGAAAGAAATTTTCTCCAACAAATCAATAAGACAAGACTCTAATTGAAAAGACACGCTGACCAATCGCCATTGACAATGTCATTATATATAATCAAAACTTTCATGGTTTCTTTTAAAAATTATTATTTGATTGAAACCACCATAAAAATAATAAATCAAACAAAAAATTTAAGATTCATTCCTGTACTTAAACGTTAAAAACTATTTCTTCTATTATATATTGGGATTTATTTTACATGATTAATTTTTACATACATATTCTTTGTCAAACCATTACATATTTTCTCTTAAATTTGACTTTTTCCTAAAAAGTTATATCAAATATATATTTTTCAATTATTCCTCTTTCCCAAAAAGTCTGTAAAGCCTTTGAGAAACATAAAAGAAACAAACTATCTATATACATGTCTCATTATATTATGTTTAATTTTTTACAATTTAAATATTTTAACTTATCAGTTATTTTTAAAAAAAAGATGTCTCCGATTTTTTTTATATCAAAATATTTTAAAAATCAATTTTACAACTTAAACCTATCTAATAATGACACTAATTATTTAATATTTTTAAATTAAATCATTGCATTATTTTTTATTGAAAATAATTATGTAATTAATGCACTACTCTAATTAATGGAGATGACATAAATTAGGATTAGTTATTTTCTTACTAATTAGAAAAATTATAATATATATTTTAAAATTGATATTTTAATTTACTATAATGATGTATAAGGAAACAATGGGTAATTGAAATCACATAAATTAAATTTATTCATTACTTTTTATTAAGCAAAAAATATATTTTTATATTTTTATAAATTACATATTTAAATTTACTAAAAAGATATAAATGGCTAAGGATGACAAAAAAAAAATAAAAGCAAGTATTAACAAGATTACTTGCAATGGGGATGAGAATATGGGGATAAGTTTAGTTTTCATGTGGATGGGGATGAAGTTCTCGTTTATTAAATGGGACAAGGACGAAAAATGAAGTGCTCCCATGGACACACACAAATTCGCCATTTATATGAATTATTTAAATATTTACTTCATTTTTATTAATTATCTTTATTGGATTTGCATATTATGTATGTATATTCATTTTTAATTTGAATTATATTCTATTAATAGTGTTTGTTATTATAGATATTTATATTTTGAGTTTCAAAGTATTTTAAAAAAAATTCTTTAATAAACCCAAAAATATCCATAAGGATTCAAATTCTTGTAAGGAATGTGAATGAGAACCTGTGACAAGGATGCGAATATAAATAAGAGGCAAATTCTAAACGTGGACGAGCAGGGGCATATCCCATTTATCATAGATACTTATTTTCATACCTTTAAATGATTCATAATATAGTACACTGCCCACTTATTTTTTTCATTATTCAATAATTTTAACTTTTAAAATGTTTAAATTTTATAAAATAAGCTCTTTATTATTAGTTAAAAGTTATCTATTTAGATTTTTTTCAACTTTATAAACATAATTATCAAAATAAGATAGATATAAAATAGAATGATACATTTATATTATATTTATTTATTTAATTATTTATCGATTAACTTATTTTTGAAGTAATTTATATACTCAATTTATATAAGATATATTTAAATAAATTATTTTTTATTATTACCACGTGCATCGCACGGGTCAAACGAATAGGAGTAATAAATTTATTTAGTGAAACACGTAGTAAATTTTCAGTCACAAATCATCTAAAAAATATCAATCAAATAAATTTTATAGGATATCGGAGAAGTTTTGCATTAAAACACATTTCTCTTCTTTTCTTTCTTTTCAGTTAACAATTAGGTCATCAAGAAGCCCAAAGCCACAAACAAAGCGAACAAAAGTTTTGGGTCTAATTTCAACATGGAATACCGTAGGCCCATTGAGAAACTGAATAGTCGGCAACAACAATTGCATGGCCGCACTAGTGTGATTGTGTGACACAAGGTTCAGGAGTCAGGACTCCTTGCTCTCAACTGTAGTAGTGCACCGTGCAAATACGCATACTATGGATATTTCGACCCAAAAAAAAATAATAAAACTTACTACTCAATTTTCTTTTGCTATGGACTCCGTGACATTTTTCTGTTTCTTTTCTTTTTAATGTCGATTATGATAGATTATGAAAATGCCGTTGCTACCTAAGCGATTGATGCAGCCTTCAGAATGGCAAAGCTGTATCAGAGGGGATAGTTTGTGTGGGAATAATGGTCTAAGCCAGTTAGCTGATACGAAATCTTGTATACTTTAGACATAACGTTTCTAAATTTATTTTCATTATCTTTTTTGAGCTTGCTTTCTGGTTTCAATCATTGTGACTTAGCGCTCCAAACTGGGTCAGCTTTCCATGGGCTCACATTCACCATACCATGATACCATATTTTCGAATTCGATCTCAAGAACAAAATATCCCTAACAGTTGGCGGCGTGTTTGTTTAGTCTTACGAAAAGAACAAAAAAGAAACTAGCGAGTAAATTCGTCTTGGAAAGAGACGGATGAGAAAGGGCCTAAACTCGTTTTGGCAATGAGTCCCAAAGCACGAAGATTTGTAAGGTAATATGGTAGTGCATCCAGAAACGGATCGTGTTATTCAAAATCCCATATGTGGGGGTAGGATCATCAAATTCTATTATGATTTATGTCTAGCAGACTTTTAAGCAAGCAAGAATTCAACGTATTTATGTTGTTGGGTTTTCATCTTTGACTCCGTCACCCCCAAATGGTCCTACCAATGTTAGTGCATCACAGACTACTTTTGCAATTTATTGATCTACGAAGGGAGAGTAAAGGGCTGCGTCACAAGGCAGAAACTGCTATGATTTCACTCAATTTGAGACCCCCAAACCATGATTGTTTAGAGTGATGGTGACTGATCTTTTATCAAATCACATACTGACCATGCGAAGAAGGCTTAGCTATAACATCCCAAGCGAAGGAACTCATTACTCCTATTTACTATATCTAAACTGCGATTGGTTTAAGGCAACAGAATTTAATTGGATTCATTCGAATCCACGTTCCACATGGACATTGTGCCATACCCAATCCTTTAGATTGATCAGTCCTAAATTAAAGTAATGGATCCCTCTTTAAAATACCAGCATTGATATTGATTGCCGAACGAAAAGTTCAATGGCCGAACGGCGCTTTTAAGAAATTTTCTAACTATATGTTCAGCTAATCCAAGACTCACAAAATTCATCACATAGAGGGATTGGGTGTATGTTCGGACTCATCATTGAGCTTACAACACTCATAGTATCTCATAAACTTTGGTTGGTAAGTTTTATTGGCTTTGCTGATTGGAAAACATAATCTTAAAAGGGACGGACGAGAAATTTACAAACTAAACATAAAGAAGGGGAGTTGTAGGGAGAAAGATCAGAACTTAGTAACAGGGCAAACCATCATAGGAAAAATCCTATGAAGCATGAAGCGAAAAAAATCAAGGGCGAAATTACACCGATCACAACCAATCCCACCAAAAAGGCTAAAGGACCTGTCACCATTCGGACGAACAAGACCTACAGCTAAGCAGTCATACGAATACCACACACCACCAAGATATTAATCTTCATTTACACTCTCTGCACTCACTCATGTGACCCTACCAACCAAAAAATAAAAAA